>CM055030.1:7703883-7810545 GCA_029204005.1 Salix udensis | reverse complement strand
TAATTCTCCAGTTTATTCTTTTTTCTTTAAGAAACAGATTCAATCACAAGAAAACTAGATGAACGAATTCCTTTTTATTGAAATATGAAGATGGAAAGATTATCCCAGAAAATCATCATCCATAGTGCTCTCAGTTGATCACAACACCATCATGGAAAAAGAATCTAGAATGCCTCCAAAATTCCTTTACATGTACAGAATGGAAGTACTTACAAACAAAAAGAAATTTTCTCACAAATGTAGAAGGTTTGAAATTTGGTTCCAGCCCATATTCCATTGTCTCTTATCTGTTGGCAGGGCAAAATTGAGTTCAAACATCTCCTTCGACATGTTTCCTCCTTCGCAGAACCCTACAAGTTTTGCCACTATGTCAGCACTCTCTTGTATATGCTTCGCATCACGAGGATCTGTCCACAGTTTATTAACAAACTGTAGCCTTCTCTGCTTCCCATCAAGTGGGACATCCCATTTGATGTATAACTCGTCTCTCTCTTCTGCAGTCAGACGTGAGGTCAATCTTTTTGCAAGGAACTCCTTTTCACGTTTAAGTGCTCTAATACTGCAAGACAATGTAAATATACGTTAAAAAATAAGATAAATCATATTCTGGGACTCACTTCAAAAATCTTAAGTTTTTAGGTGAGATGGTTTCTTAACATGGTATCAGAGTCTTGTTGATCTAGCGTTCACGACTTCGAATCTTATCACCCCTATTCTATTTGGTAAAAATCAAGCACAAGGTAGTGTAGGTCTGTGCAAGTTTCAAGACCTCACCTAACAACTTAAGTTTTTAGGTGAGATATTTCCTTAACAATTCAATCATCTTGAAGAAAAAGAAAAAAAGGGAAATAAATGAGTGTTCTAGTAAAACTGGCGAGAGAGAGAGAGAACCTTGATGAAAGAGATATTGTAGGCTCATCTCCAAAATGAGCTGGGCTTGCATTGCCAAGTTCTGCCAAATGCTGCTGCAACCAAGTCAACCGTCTTAGCTCCACCTCCATGTATATTTGATCAGCAGGATCGCCCTTGAATAACAAATAAAACTGTGTCCTGTGGATTATGGATACATAGCACATATCCCACAACTCAATGATCAGCTGCCTTTGCTCCCTAAAAGTCACATGCCACGAAACTTGGGGACTCGTCTGGCTCTTTTATATTTTCCTCCTCCTCTATAGTATATCCAGCTGCTTCATTTGCTTCCAGCTCAAGGACCTAAATGAATCACAATAGCAGATGATTCAAATTTCAATACTTTTAAGTGTATATGCAAATGAAAACAGCTAGTTGGTGCAGTGAAAAAAATGAAAAATCAATGGCAGATGATAGAATAACTGTTATACCTGGCATACAAGTAGCTGCTTTTGGTATTGCAATTTGGCCACACGTTCTTTAAGTTCGGTCACGTAAGTTCTTATGCTTCTAACATTCTCCTCTGCTGCATTCTGAAACATTTTCTGCATTTTCTTCATGTTCACTGAACTTGAGCGACGATAGCCACCAGGTGTCCCTTCCTTTGATGAGATGTCCCCCCCTTCTTCAATCTTTGTAGGAGTCCCTTTCTCAGACTCTGACAGGGTCTCGCTGACTACAATGTCATCATTATTCGGAGCTCTATTTTCAATCTCACTTTCCAGAATTTGCCGAGAAGTTGATAGAGGGGAGCAAGGAGACCTTATAAAATTTTGCCTGTTGATGCCATTACTTGAAGCCAAAGGAAGTATCTTTTTCTTCTTCTGTTGATTCTTAGCTTTTGAAGGTGCTTCACAGCTTTGATTGTGGGTTATTGTTTGGAAGACACATTACTAATTTGTCAATGGACTTTTGAACATTTTCAAGCTGCTCTTCAAGATCAGCAATGGTGCTTCCCTGTGAATGAAGCCTTGTTATTTCATCTTTGAGATTAGCATTGACACTCTTGTTGGGAGCTACGACACTTCCAATTTCAACTTCTTTTGGAACTGGTTGGATAGTGCGCATTTCCTTGATTTCTGCTTGAAGTTTAGCAATTGTCTCCGCTGCATCTTGGTTGCCCAATCTATGGCAAGCCACCTCCTTCTGTAGAACTTCCAGAGCTCGATTTGCTTCCTCCCCAAGTTGCTCCTGAAGGTGTTCAAGTTTTCGAATTTCATGCATTAACGTGAAAGGTGCAGTTGATGATTGCCTCATAGACTGCCTTAGCAACGTTTTCCTGGTTCTATCACAGTGGCTTGGCTCCTTGATGTCAGGATTTGGGAAGGATGCATCAGAATAAGAGAGACATTTCTTCACTGGTGGACGGGGTGATTCCAATATTGTGCTCGAAACCTGTCGATCCTCTTGAAGTTTTCTGCGCAGTTCATCCACCTCAGATTGCGCAAGATCTCTTTGGCGTCTCAGCTCCTCCATCTCCATCTCCATCTAGACACAGTAAGATACAAAGGCCACGGATTTATTTGCATGATTATTTTTTAAGCCAACTAAAAGTAAAGTTATACGACAGCTTACCTGCTGGATTTTGAAGTCTTTTTCCCTCCAAGGGTCAGGAGTGCGCAGCACTGCTTCCAGCCTGGCTACCTCCTTCTGCAGATGTTTCACAAGCTGCTTATCCGAAACAACCTGATAAAGTTTCACATAAGAAACTATTCAGTATTTGAATTGCCATTTGAAGACAGAAGGAAACTCAAATAAACAGGATAATAAACAAAAGATCAATACCATATTGACATGGGCATTATTAGTTACTTCCTTTGCTCGTGTGGCAAAGTAAAGGGTATTTCGAGATTGTTCAAAATGGCTCAGAGCTGGGCTTAAAGTGCATATTATGGCAGTACGAGCATTCCCACCAAGTGAGTGCTGCAATATGCGAGTAAGCTTCGAATCTCGGTAAGGTATATGACCACTACGTTTCCCCACACTACACATAGATAAGAACAGTTGGTCAACGCAGAAAAAGAAAAAATAATTCCAAGTTAAATTTAAGGTGCACCATTTTTTGAAAGATGATTTAAATGGATGTTTATAAATGTGAGTATGCGAACATATCACAATTCTGTACTGCTATAGCATGTGAGAGCATGCTAAGAATAGGCTCTCACCTGAGTTTTCTAATCACAGTTGTCAGGGTCATCAGACTAAGATTAATATGGCAACCTTCCCTGAGTCTGGCACCATCTGCATGTGTCTGTGAAGCTCTTTCACTTCCAGCTAGATCTACAAGATTCTGCAAGTCATTGGTAACTCAAAAGTTATAATCACACAAGAAATACTGCATTTTAGATGGCAACTCTCTGGGCCGAAAAGATGGATGACCGAAATAAGGCAAGAGTTTCTATATTTCTTACCAGGCTGGCAACGAAAGATCTCACACAATCTGAATTTTCTCGAAGTGTACTTTCTATTGTCTACATCCAAAACAAAAAAAAACTCACATGTTAGTTTTCATATAAGAAATGTTATAACTTGAATCAATACATAATATGATCCATGAACCTTACCAGCCTTATAATTTGGTGTGATCGTGAGCTAGTATCATTAAGGGCAGTTTCACCAACTTGCCTTTGAGCTACAACATAATCAGAAATAATTTAATCCAACTGCCAATTAGCAATGTATTTGCAAGGGAAGAAGCTTCACCAAATTACCTTCACATATACCGATTAGATGCCTTAAATGCTGATCATTACTTGCTGTCTCTTCTACCAACTTCTCAACCACAGTACCTTTCTGCATTTGGGAATCACAAGAAATACAATAAATGAGAGAATCATTCAGAAAACCATATGAAATTCATTCTTGACTGCAGAAAAAAACTCGTAAATGCAATACCTCCGGGTCATCTAGAAGCTTGAGATTGCGGCCAGATTCAGAATTTAACAGGTCCCTGACGTTTTCATTATAGATTTCTAGTCCAGAAATCCTAATTGTAAAATCTCTTTCTGGACTCTGCATTCAGGCCAAAACAAAAACCGCAACTTTCTAATGAATATATTTTTGCTATAAATTCAATAAAACATGACCAAGTAAAATCCAACTTTCTAAACCATAATGTCAGATTTTGATATAGCTTACATTCAGTATATGCTGATAGATGTCATTAACAGCTTTCTCAGTTATCCCTCTCATCGTGTAGGTCTTTCCACTGCTAGTTTGCCCATATGCAAATATGGTTGCTGTAATGTAAAATAAAAAATTATTTAATCCAGATGCACTACAAAAATCCCATAACCTGAGATTTACCATTGAAAGAATAGGTTATATTACCATTTATGCCCATCAAAGCAGACAAAGCAACATTTTTCACTCCATCTTCATAAACAGCTTCAGTTACACTAGAAGGACCAAAAACTTTATCTGAAAGATGAAGATAGAAACTTAATTAAAGCATGAAATCACAAGAAACTGATATATAATTCAAGCAACAAAAACAAAAAAGAAAGCTGCAATTAAATTACCAAAAACGAAAGAGGTCGGTTGAGTTGCTCGTTCTTGAGTGGGATGGCTTAAAGGCAATAGTATGATCATCAACACAGTCCCAGGCAAGTTGTTCTTTAGCTAACTGTTCCTTCTTGTTTAAAGGCCTTAATCTTACAGTAACTACAATCTTCTCCTCTTTTGCTTTAGGCCCTCCTGGGGTATTTGCTTTAGGCCCTCCTGGGGTATTTGCTTTAGGCCCTCCTGGGGTAGTTGCTGGTGTCCTGTCAATCTTAGAAGCTGGTGTTCCTGGGGTTCTAAGCGTCATCTTTTCTGGGTCAAAATCTACTCTTTCCCTTTACAATTCACTCACAAGAGACCCGAAAATGGAAATCACCAGCCTCTGCCTCTCTCACTGAAGAGACTAACAAAAAATGGGACCTCTTTGTCTTGGATGCAAAAACAATTAATGCAAATAAATAGCTGCCAGATCAAATTCAAAAATAAGATTAGAGTTGCATCGAAAGACCCATTTCTTCTCCTGATCACGTTCTTTCAGAAAATCTATTTCTCCAAATTAAAACTGCAGAGAATTGAAAAAGGGAAACAAAAAGCTGTAAACTTGTCTCCATTATCGGTTCACTTTCTTTTAGATCCAAATTGACTGATCAAATAAATAATAATATGCTCTAATGGCACAATAAGACTTTAATTTTTTTCTATTAACATCCTTTCCATATTATTCGTTATTCGGTAAATTAAATGAAGCAGAAAATCAATCACAAAATAAAGTAAGTGCCTTACCATTTTTAAGATGGGTTTTCGATGATCAATCTAAACTAAATCATACATGGAAAGTTTAAGCTCTAAGCTCTAATGTTTTACCATTTATAAACCATAAGAATTTTAAAAAAGAAAACATTATGGGACAAAAAGTAAATGAAACAATTACTTACAGAAATCTCAGGTCTCCAGATAAACAAGCAGATCCAGAGAAGAACCGATAAAAAACTAGCGCTTTATCAGAGAAAGAATGTGTGAGAGGTGGGGTTACAGAGAGAGAGAGAGAGTCTGCTCTTTTCTTTGCCTTCTTTATGAAATGAAAAACTGTGACCAATTTGAATTTGATTTCCAACGGCTAGTGCGTTTCTTTTCTGAGGTTCTGATTTCATCTTTTTTGGGCAAACTACACATAAACTCTCTATCAATTGAGAGTGTTTCAATTTGGTCCAATGGCTCCCATATTACCTTCGATTTACTAAAATGGAAAGTTCCAGTCTTCCCAATTCGCGAAAAATTAAAATTCCCAAGTTCATTTTTCTTATTATTATTGACTTTTTTTTGGTTCATAATCACTAATACGAATAATCAAATCTGACAAATTAATGATCAAATATTATGAGTAATAAATTTTGAAGTTCGAAGAAAATTGCAGTGCTTAGTACTTCAGTTTAGGGGCTTACTGAAATAATCGAGGGACCTTGAACGATTTTGACATGCTGAGGGCACGAGGACATTATTAGTAATACAAGGACCAAATTTGAGACCCATTCAATAAATTAGGACATATAAGTAGTTAAGCACCTTCTTTTTTTCTTGTGATATATTTTATTTTCTTGAATATATGGGTTTGTAGAAGAAAAGGAAAATTATGAGTTTTCTATTTACCAAGGACCTTTTTTCATGATTGGTATTATTAGGCTTTTAAAAAAATATTTGAAAAGTAATGCACTTTGGACTCCATTTTGATTTTAGATATTATTTCTTACACATTTTTTTTTATTGAAAATAATGATTCTCTAGTCATGTTTTCAAAGCACATATTTATTTTTTGCAAATTAATTAACTAAACAAAAATCAATTAGAAATTTTATGAAGATAAAATGACTAAAAGTTAGAGTAGAAATAAATAAATTCCTACCATTCACAATTTGTCGTGTGTAATTTTTATTTTATTTCTTTTGCATAAAAGGATAAAGTAAAATTAAAATAAATAACGAGGAAATTAATGTGCCTTCATATATTTCTTGACCAATAAAGAGATTGACACATGAAATAGGATATTCAAGATATCTAGTCATAAATGCAAGATCCTATCAATAAATAAAACAATGTTATGTGACATTGAAAAAAGAACATGAGAGTCCTTATAAACCTCCATAAATAGAATCTCATACTAATAAAAAAAAACAAAGAAGAATTATTGGAGATACAATGTTTTTTCATAACAAACTTTTTAATGAAGTCTATGAAAAATAAAACTTTGTCGGATGAAGCTTAAATATCCTATAAAAATTCTTCAATAAAATATCTTTTTCAAGGGAAGAAGCTCTCTCAAAAGCATTCGAGTCTTCTTCATCTATGCTTGAAGTCTACACAGAATGAGGCTTTATTGAATCAAGCTTAAACACCCTATAAGAATTCTTCAGCAACACTTTGAAGACAAATCAAAAGTACTCTTCAAAGTATTAAATCACTAAAACTTGCTCTACAATACACGTTTAGATTCATGTTCTTGCAAGGCATAAATCTTGCTTTGATTTTATAAATAAATCAAGTCACTCCAAGAAAAAAAATCAGAATAATATCTTATTCTTTTGTAAGAACATTTTAAATAAAAATTGTAACTAGTAATATATTTTAATAAAATTAAACATTTATAATGTGTTCTTGTTTAATTTCAGTCACTTAAAATTATATCTATAAATTTTTAGCAATTTCACTAGGAATATCTCCTATCTTAAAGAAAGAATTTTCAACAAACTCTCAATGAAAACTATCAAAAACATGATCACCATTGTCATTTCTAAAAACAACAAGACTATTGATTCAAGTCAAGTTACATGCATTATTAAAACAAAATTAATTATTGAGTTGTATATATAAACTAAACTGATTCTTAAGCTAATGTCAACATCAACTGCAAAGGAGACATGAAAACTCACTCCGAAAGTGAAGCTAGAGGTAACTCCATCATAAAAGTCAAGTGAGGTGCATAAATGTTTTTTGGCACTTAAGGTCACTACTTTGAAAACTCACCAATGAAGACTTCTCACTGTCAATCATTAAGTAAGGCTTTGAGTTTTGACACTATGTTAGTGATGATCATCAGTACTACTACATCTTTGAAGCATCAAATAGCCAACTTGATAAAACTTGTTGATGGGTTTTTGACTTCACTCAAGGTAAAAAAACATGAGGTAAAAAATTTCATGAACAAACTCGAGAGTATAAATAAGGAAGGCTAAATTTTGGCTATCAGGGCTTTGTAAATAGATTAATTAGATATCATTGAGGATTCTACAACTAGAGTTACAAGGAATATCCACGATATTACTAATGCCATCTTCACCATGAATCAACTGAAAGAACTTATCAAGAAAGTCATTATGGACCAACGTGAAAGCTTAGGTGACCTTCATATTCTTATACAATTCCATGCATCTAAATGATTAACTTGCTTAGGTTTGTCTTTAAGCTATCAACCATCAAAGTTTTAACAATTCAATGGTAAAGGGAATTCTAAGCAACATGTAGCTCACTTTGTAGAAACTTGTAACAATGCTAGAACTTATGGTAATCTCATGATAAAACAGTTCATTAGTTCTTTAAAAGGTAATGACTTTAAATGGTACAATGACTTAAAGTTTGAATCATTTAATAGTTGATAGTTAGAGAAAATGAACCGCAAGTTTTTTAATTGCCTTTACAGCACTTATCATGTGGTCAACATGATTAAAATCACCAAGGCATGTCAATTGAATGAAGAGCCAATTATCGACTATATTTTTATCTGTGAATAAACCTTAGCCTTAATTATAAGGAATGACTCACTAAAACCTAGATATGTGTATTCAAATGATATATTGGGGATTGCGTTATATTTTATAAGATATCAAACTAAAGTTTTTTGAAAAAAAATTGTTACCTGAACACACAATATAGAATTTAGCATCATTGCAACTGAAAAGCTCATAATTATCCATGTAGGAGCCTAAAAGAAATAAATCTAAGGGTTTTATATTAAAAAACAATGCTCTATAGGTAAAGGAAAAATTGTCTTTAGTATTTAACTTTTTATTTTTTGTAAAGGTACCGACTAGAGTTGATTTTTATTATTTAAATTGCTATTTTTATGTTTTAATCATTGTGTTGATTGATTTGTGTTTCTTCGACTCCATCAATTGTTTTAATTGTTATTTTTTAATCATTTTTTTAATTGTGTTTTTAAATTATATCTAATTGATCGCTTTGCTAGTTTTTTTTTATATATATATTTCCATCATATCAGCACATGTCTAATCCTTAAATGTTATTGATGTGTTTGTCCTTTCATAATATTTTTTATGGTGTGAATTTATTCAATCATTTTTTTTTGTATTTATCATTTAAGCCATGATTATTTTAGGGTGGATTTATCTTTTGTTTATTAAAAAAAAAGGTTTAGTAAACATACTTTGTATAAGTTTCCCATCGTTATATTTTCTTTCTTAGATATTGTTAATGTCGTTTCTTTTTATATTTACTTAAATGGTTATTAATTATTTAGTTAGGTTATTGTATAGGTTTTTGAAATTATACTTTTCATTTTTCAAGCAAAACATTAGAACAACATGCATACCTGATTTTTTTTTCTTTCTAGTTTAAAAACAATTGGATTTCTTTTTATTTTACTACTTTTTCTTCTTCAAATTGCGTGTTGGCCATGCAAATGTTTTTTTTATCTTCCAATCAATTTCTTTTTTCTTTTGACTCAATCCTTCCTCTTAATTGTTAATCTTTTATTTACATTGATTATTTCTATTGGATGTTATTTTCAATTTCATCCATGGTTGTTTGATTTTGTTATTTTAATTACTATTTTTTTTGGTTTTCAATCATTTTCTTGATTGATGTCTTTTTGAATCGATCATTTAACATTTCTTTTCATTTAATATGTCAAGTTTGATGTCAATTCTTTTAATTTTTATTTTTAATCATTTTAATAAATATAATTGGGTAAATATCTTTTAATCATTTTTATGTTTGGATTTATCTTTTATTTATTTAAATAAAATATTTTAGTAACATAACTAGGTAAACATCTTATATTTATATTTTATTATATATAAGTGTTGATTTTGTGATTCACGTTTATATCTTTTACTTGATGTGAAAAAGTATTAATAAAACCCACATATTAAATCTTTTGCAGTAAGAAAAATAATTATTTGACCTGCAAGTAAATAAGTCGAATAAACATATTAATATTTACATTCTGTATTCATGGACAAAAATAGTTTTCATAACCTTTTTAATTTATAATTAGAATTTTTTTTCTTTTTTTTTTTTAAAAAAAAAACCATTATCCGATATGCGCGCGGTCACATTAGTTCTTCTACTTCATTCTTCGAACATTACAATACAAATAAAGGGCGTGGAGTTTTCACTGTGGATTGTCTCACATTACACTGTGGATTCGAGCAGTGCACGCCCGATTTTGGCATTCGTTCGCGCGGCAACAGGCGCTGGTCAGCCGAGGCTAATTTCGGTTTTTCCTTTTGATTTGTTTTTTAAATATTCATTTGTGAACAGTGTATTGATTATTTCGTCCCCGGTAATAAGACAAAAGAAGGGTTCCGACTGAGGGGCACCGGCGTAATTGCGCGCGGCCGGACCGGCCCGGTCCGCCGCAACTTTTAATTTTTTTATTATTTTCTGAAATGGCTAAATACGGTTATAGCCCGTAATAAGACAAAAACACTTAATTGGGTGCAGGGTTAGAACGGTAATTGACCCTATTTTTTGAATTTTTTATTCGGTGTCTGGCAGGGCGTGAGGCGCACGCGCCAGACGGTTTTTCGCCTCACGCCCTATGTAGGCGGCGCGTGCGGCGTCACCCGGTGGCCGGAAATTGTCTACCGGAGGATAGAACGATGAGCCGCCGCGTGGTCTTCCTCCCGCGGTGGTGCGTGTAACCGCCAAATGTCCGTGGACGCGGCGGAGGCCGGTTAAAGCCGCCGGCCACGTTTCTCTCTCTCCTGCACGTCAATGTGCAGGAGATTCCCCCATATTGTGTTACTTTTCACTTCGATCCCTCTACTTTGAATTTCATTTTTCGTCCTTATTTCTTTGATATAAGTTTTGATTTTGTTCGATTGGGTCCTCCGATTTTAATTCATTGAATGTGAAAGTTTCACTTCGGTCCTTCTACTTTCAATTTCCGGGTTGGCTGTATATAACCCAATCAATTCGGTACCAAAGTTCCGTTTTTTGCAATTTTGTCCTCTAATTTCAATTGACAATAAATGTAATTTGCATTTCAGCCCTTCTACTTTTAATTTTTTAATTTAATCCCTTTATATTTAATTTTCATTTCAGCCCTTACACTTTTATTTTTTTAATCCCTACTTTTGTCCATGTATATATAAGTGTATTTAACACAATAATAATAATAATAATAATAATAATAATAATAATAATAATAATAATAATGATTTAATGATTTTTCATTCTTACTCTTTTGTTATTTTTTTTCACTCCCAATAATTTGATAAAAAAAAATTTGCCAGTAATAGCCATGGTAATTTTTTTTTTTGTTTTATCTTTTGTTAAAGTTTCTGGGATATTTTTAATCTTTCATTTATTTTTGTTTCTTCCATTATTAACATAATAATAATAATTATAATAAGAATAATAATAATAATAGTGATTATTATTAAAATTATAATAATAGTGATTATGTATTCTATTATTATAATAATAGTGATTATTTATTCTTTCATAATAAGAATAATAATAATAATAATTTTTAATTGATTTTTCTTGCTTGCTGTTTTGTTCATGCTTTTTATTTTTTTTCTCGGTATAATTTAAGAATTTTTGTTGTTTTTATTCTAGCGGCAATAAGAATTTTAGATATTAAGACTCCGATGTTGCTATTATTATAATATTTTAAATTAATATTGCTTCCTTTTCCCTTTTGTTTTTTTTATTTGCTCTTTCTATTAATTGATTTTATTAATTTTATTATCTGCACAATAATGATTTCAGTAAAAAAAAAAAATTCTTATTCAAATATTTTGCTCTTTTTGCTAATGTTAGTGCGCGCTCTTTTGTGATCGTTTATGACGCAATACCTATATTCTAAAAGATGTAATCTATGTTTACGTGACAAACTCAACTCAAAATTTTAAACATTTGATCTTTTAAGCTATAATTTTTATTTACTTATATCATATAAATTGATCGTTGTAGATTTAATTATGTTAAATTATATACAAAAAAATACTCGCGGCAACGCGCGGGCAATTAGCTAGTTTGTCTATAAAATATTTGATTAAATGGCAAGTACACCTTATGTCCTCATCCTTTGACTTCAAAGACTGTTGGCGTATTTATTTATTTCAGCATTCGTAATAGATGGCAAGTGTGGTTGTGTTATTTTTATTTAAATTATTTTTATTTAAAAATATATTAAAATAATATTTTTTTATTTTTAAAAATTATTTTTGATATCATGAAAATAATTTAAAAACACTAAAAATATTTTAATTTAAAATTAAAAATTCAAAAAATTCAAATAATATTTTTTGAAATGTATATGTGAAATACAGGGGACTGAAATTGTAGAAAGGTTGGACTTTGATGTTTGAAGTTTTGAGCCAACGTTGAAATCTTTAATTTTTAAATAGATTTTTCAAACCTTATTGTATAATTTTATCATTTTCTTTTTTAATTTTAAAATGTTAAAAGAAGGAAAAAATGGTTGCAAACCTTTGTGTTTGTGAACCGCAGACATTCAAAATAACAACAACAAAATAATTCAAAGTCAATAATCTCTTTAATTATTCAACTAAACCGTACTTGCCTTGCCTATCATAACAAATAAATTTCAAACCTTTCGTCCACCGACACAATCGAATTATATTAAACAATAAAAGAAAACACAAAATAACCCACGAACATATTTATAAAAAGATTCAAAATTTCATAACATTCTTTTTTATACATAAAAAAAAACTTCTGAAGTTGTTCTTCATAGTTCGTGGGCTTGAAGCCATTTCAACATAAAATTAATTACAAAGATCTAATGAAGATGTGAAAACTAGAAATAGACGTAGGGTTTTGAAACGGATGACGAGAAACAGCAAAAATAAAGGACAAGAACACTACTTAATAAAAATTCATTAACAACGGATTAATCTGTTACTATTTACAAAAGAATTTGTTGCTAAATAACATTAAAAAAAGAATTTAAATCGGAAACTATTTGATGCAAATCTATCATTTGCTAATTCATCAATAACGGATCAGATTATCTATTGCAGATAAATTAATAATTAAAAATCCATTATTAATTTATGTTGTTTCTATCCTAGTGGTAGATTTTTTGTAGAAGAGATTATACAAGAAGTGTCCTCAGGGGAGCGTGGCGTGATGATAAAAAAAATTTGTGATCTACATAGTAGGCCTTGAAGTTTGAGTCAAGACATGATCTTTTATAAGAGTTTGAGACAGCCGAAGTTTTACTCACTTATCTGAGACTAAAAAATATATTTTTCAGGGAGATAAAGTTTTCTAACATAAAAAAAAAAAGTCTAAAGCGAACGCATTGTAGAGATAGTGTCATTCTATCTATCTATCTATATCTATATCTATATTTATGTTTATATGATATCTTTTATTTTATTTTGTGTTCCTTGGACTGATCATCATCTATTCCTATAGTTCTTTGCACCGGTGTTTTCTAATAGAATGAAACTTTTGACCTGGTTTGGGGTCATATTTCATAAACTTAACAATGAGAAAGGCATGATAAAATTGCACATATATTTTAGCCCACCATGCATGCAGCTGCCTTTTCACCCCGCAGCCGTGAGATGTGCTGTCGTAATCAAGGTTCTTATTGATTCGGTTTATGTTGATATTTCATTTTACTAATTAGAATAGAATATTTTGGTTTCGAAATGTTTTACGTTTTGTTTTGAGGTAATTAGAATAGAATATTTTGGTTTCGAAATGTTTTACATTTTATTTTGAGGTTGTATTATTTATGTGTGTGTATATATATATATAAAATTAAATATATAATTAAATATATTAATTCAAAAACAATAGTTTAAATCCAAAAATAAAATTATTTAGAATTATACAATTTAAAATTCAAACTTTAATAAAATACGAGAGTTCAATTGATATAACTCGATCGATTTGATGAGTTCAAAGATAACATGAAAAATTTATAAAAATATAGTTTAATTACAAAAATTCAAGTTGACATCTTAAAAAATATTGAAATAACGATATATTGAATCAACTCGAGTCAACCTAGATTAACTTTTCAAATATATGACTTCTATTATAAGACCATGATAACCTTAGATAAATCAAATCAAATCAAATTAAAAAATTCAATTCATAATAAACTCTTAGTTGAATAATGAAACTGAGAAAAGAATAATCTAAAAAAAGACACATTAAAATGTTTTTTCTGAATAAAATTATGAACATGTATAATATTACGAGAATACCATCATCAATCTCGCAAAGTCATTATATTCTCTGATTGATCTAAAATTTAAATATAATATATATAAATATGTCAAGAGACTCCTCGTAAAATTTCATCTTAATCTAACAGTCGGATTAAACGATATGATTGATATTGTAAAATTATCTATTATTTTTTATAAAAAAACACTATTTGGCTGAAATGGAAAGGACATAACGAAACCAGAACGTTGTGGTAGAAATTTGGACAGAATTTCCCAAAAAAGCTGAAATTTTAAATGAGGTAAAAACTGTACCGTTTTATCTTATTTGTTTAACTAATACAAAATTTCGGCCATTTAAACCGAAAAAGAATGAGAATAATAACAGGGGCAAGTCGTGGAAAAATATTGCAATTTCAGAGTATATAACTTGGGTTTTTCTTCCTTTGATAAACATTGAAGCTAATTGAATAACATATAGTTTGTTAGCTACCAGCTTTGCTGCATCTTCTCGTGGTCAAACTCTGAAAAGGAGGTCATCCTCTTCAATAAACTGTCCTACCGCCCGCCATTGCCACCAAACAGGCAAACACAGTCCACCATATTTTCCACTGCCACCCTGAAAGTCAATTGTCAACTCTTTTCTTTTTGTTCTTCATCCTCCCGAGTAATATTCAAATAATATTTGAACATCTTTACTCTTCTTTTCCGTCAAAGAAAATAACAGGCTCCTTGTCTACATTATTGTAAGGCACGCCTTCACACTTGCCCAAGCTTCCCTGACTCTTTCATTTCCTTGAAAATGATAGAATAATAATCTACGTGTTGAGCCACCATTTAAATCCCCCTTCCCCTGGTTGGAGACTCTTCTCTTCAAGCTCTCAAACACTAAAAATGGCTGCCCATCTTTTGTTATTTCTCTATCACCACCGTCCCGTCACCACCGTCTTCTTTGTCCTGATCCTCTTATCAACATCTTACGGTGATGGTGATAACAAAGAGTACACAACCTGCAAAAAACATTTTAGCTGCGGTGTCTTCCCGAATCTTTCTTATCCTTTCTGGGGAGGTGATCGGCCTGAGTTTTGTGGGCATAAAGGGTTCGAGCTCAAGTGTGAAAAAGATCAGCTCCCTATAATAGTTAGTACTGATCAGAAACTAGAATTCCGGCTATCTCTTTTAGATCAGCCTTCCAAGATGATGACTCTGCAGCTAGAGAATCCCACGGATTACATTTGTCCAACTAAAAGGTTAGCCATTTCAAATACGCCGACTGACATCCATGTCTTTGGTTATGACCTCAACCTTAAAAACCTGAAC
This sequence comes from Salix udensis, assembly GCA_029204005.1. Lineage (NCBI taxonomy): Eukaryota > Viridiplantae > Streptophyta > Magnoliopsida > Malpighiales > Salicaceae > Salix > Salix udensis. The sequence goes on along the minus strand of CM055030.1, from coordinate 7,795,360 downwards.
TTACTTTACAACTGCACGGTCTCGAGCTCGACAAATAGAATTTCGAACTGTGGTGGCAACTCATTCTATGCAAGTGATGAACTCTTGGAGAACACTAGTAGTGTGCTAAACCAAACAAAATGTATCTTGCGAATAAAAATTCCCATTCGAGCTGCGTCTTTTGATCGACTAACGGGTGACAGAGCAGAATTGGAGCGAGTTTTAGCAGAAAAGTTTAACGTGTCGTACAAGTATGATCAAGGACCTTCAATTTGCGATGCGTGTATGGCTTCAAGAGGAACATGTGGAACCAACATGACAGATCCCGGTAGAAAGTTCTTGTGCCTTTGCCGCGACCATCCTTATTCTCTTGTGTGTGAAGGTCAGCTTTTTCCTTTTCTTTTCTTTTTCCTTCCCTGTTATATGTTTTATTATTCATTTCAATGTGTTTCGTGTTATTTGTGTGGATAATCAATTAAGTTTAGTGGGGTAATTAGGGTTCATAATTAGGAAGAGGGCTTTGTTCGTGCTCGAAACTCAAAATTCCAATGGCATTAGAGCCCCATTAATCAATCTATCACAGATTCTCTTACAGCTTTTCAAGCTATGAAATCTCTAAATTATGCTTTAGACGACAGAAATTAACTAATTAAGTCACTCAAAACATAGGGATTAAGTAAAAAATCAGTTTAATTTTTATCAGATTACAGGAATGATTGCTAAGTTCATATTAGATCTGCTGCCTTCCTTCCTGTCTGCAACCTTTGACTGACCCCAACAAGACGGTGAGGTTGAGTGTCGTATTGGGAAACCCCATTCTACTTTGAACCTGTCAATGGTCCACAAGAAGCAGCTCTTCCTGCTTCTTTTGGATTAGAATTAGAGAAACTGGGTGCCAATCTCCATGCATGTTTCGGGTTTCGTTTTCATGGCCATCTAGGTTTTTTTATTTATTTATTCAATGGTAGAGAAAATAGGTTATTTTCTTACTTTTCTATTTGCGAGTGTTTAGCTTTTATTTGACCCGCTCCCTGTTTGAGTTTCCCTCTTCTTTTATTTTCTTAATTTAATTGGAAGTCTCCTTTCCATCCCTGTTTTTATTTTTATTTTATTTTTCTAATTTTTTTTTAATTCTTTTGAAGTTTCCTTTTATCTTCCCTCTATTTCCCTGAATTTTTTTATATATATATAGGGATAACAAATTTATCTGCTGGCTATTTCTATTCTTATTTTATCTATATATTGAGTCATAAAAGTTGATTTTATATTATATTTAATAGTTTGATAGAGATTACTGGTAGAAGTATTTTTTTTAATAATTCCGCGTGAATCGTTAACCTCATCACACAGATAAAATCAAATATGGTCACCACCTAGGCTAGAATTAATCTGGTGGTCTCCTATTTTTCCCTCGCATGCTCCTAGTAATTTCTCCATTCCATGCCATGCTTAGGCCCCACTCTACGACTTGGACTAGTCGTCCATTGCGATCACATGAAGATCTTCCAGCTAGTCTTTCAAACGTTGCTCAAATAAACATGTTTCGTTTACATAAAAATTTAATCTTGTAAGTAAAGCTCCATAATATGATTTATATTATTCTTTATCATATTCTCTCAAGTAAAAGCCCTTTGGACTTGAAACTTGCATAGGCCCACATCACCTTGTGCTTGATTTTTTATCAAATAGAATGAGGGTGGTGAGATTCGAACTCGTGACCGCTGGGTCAACAAGGCTCTGATACCATATTAAGGAACCATCTCACCTAAAAACTTAAGCTTGTAGATAAAGCTCCATAATATAATTTATATTATTATCTAACATCACTTAGCTTTTTGCTTGAACACATTGATTACTCTTTTCCCTCTTTCGTCGATTATAATAGTAAGAAAAAAAAAAACATAACCGAGTAAAGCATTACCAATCTCATAAAATTTTCTTTCAAATGCTTACTTCCTCCTCTCTTGCTCTTTCTTCCACTGCAAATGGATCCCAAAGATTTCCTCGCCTTAAAGAAGCTTCTTTCTATTGACATCTGTATGATTTTTTTCACCATTTGAGCCAACCAAATTGAATCACAGGATACAAAATTCAAGTCTTGTGAGCCAGACAACTGTGGCATTGGCACTAACATTGCCAGGGAACCATCTTACCTGGTGAAGATATTGGTAGTCGAGGTTTTGAAAAGGATTCTGCTCGTGAATTGGACTGCACATATTTGGTGCACTTGTGAGAGAAGTGGTGGGCGTTGTGGATTTGACAAAAATTGTTTTTCCATGATCGACCCCGTCTAAAATCTTTTGACGATGCTAACTCTTTGGACTGAGCAGCCATTTCTGATTTGGTTAGCTTGAAGATCAGAGAATTTGGATTAATGGTTTCTTGATTAGGCCATGAATTTAAAAAGACGAGAACCACAAGTCAATATCTCACATCAGAGTCTTTGTCAGTCTAGAACCATATTTCTTACATTCTGTATGGAATGAATGCTACATGCTTCTATTTATTTGATTGATCTTTTCATGAATACAAGTACCATGCAAACAAAGCACTTGCTGTAGAAATTTTGCAGTTTTATAAAGGCTCAGTTTTGTACATAAAGCTGTTCTTAATTATCTTGCAGAAGTCTAAAATTTCAATTTTTTTGTTTGGAACTTTTTCATGCGAAATTTAACTCCTCATTGCTTTGTACTGCTCCATCCAGGAAATAGTTGGAGTGTGGGTCGGAAGGTTCGAATAGGTAAGATGTTTTCATCATCTCTCTCTACCATTTACAGATGTTTCTCTGCACTGTTCATATCACTTCAATTACATATCTAAATGCTGTGAAAGTTTTCTCCTTCCAGCTGTTGGGGCTTCTCTTGCTACGTTCATCATAATGTTCATAGCCTTCTTCTTCTGGTACCGCCGCAAGAAAAGGCAATATGTATCATTTGTCTCTCGAAGCATTACATCAGCTCCATCTTCCATGGAAAATATGGAGAAGCTAAGCAGATACAATGGCGTCCATCTCTTCTCTTACGAAGAACTAGAGGAGGCTACTAACAATTTCGACGAGACTAGAGAGCTTGGAGATGGAGGCTTTGGGACGGTATATTACGGTAAATTAAGAACTCGCAATCATTATTACAGTGCTGGCTTTTGAAGAACACAGTTTATTAAATTGTTTCTGCTGCTGCCGCCTGTGTTTCTTCATCAGGAAAACTTCCAGATGGCCGAGAAGTTGCGGTGAAGCGGTTGTACGAGAACAATTATAAGAGACTCGAGCAGTTTTTGAACGAAGTCAACATCCTAACACGCCTGCACCATCAAAATCTTGTTCTTCTGTATGGATGCAGCTCCCGGAGCAGCCGTGAACTCGTACTGGTATACGAGTACATTCCCAATGGCACAGTTTCTGATCATCTCCATGGTGAAAGATCAATGCCTGGTGAGTTGACTTTTCCCACTCGGATGAACATTGCTATCGAGACAGCCAGTGCACTGGCGTATCTCCATGCCTCTGATATTGTCCACCGTGATGTGAAAACAAACAATATTCTCCTGGACAACAATTTCTGCGTAAAAGTTGCAGATTTCGGGCTGTCTCGGCTGTTTCCGATAAACGCCACCCATGTTTCGACCGCCCCACAAGGGACTCCTGGCTATGTTGATCCGGAGTATCACCAATGCTACCAGCTGACTGATAAGAGCGATGTCTACAGCTTCGGGGTGGTTTTGATGGAGCTCATTTCATCCATGCCTGCCGTCGATATCTCTAGACACCGGCACGAGATTAATTTGTCGACAATGGCGATCAATAAAATCCAGAGCAATGCATTGAATGAGCTTGTTGACCCAAGTCTCGGGTTTGATTCGGATTACTCGGCAAGAAAAATGATCTGTGCGGTGGCGGAGCTGGCTTTTCAGTGTCTACAATCTGCGAAGGAGATGAGACCCTCCATGGAAAGAGTTGTGGAGATTCTGAAAGATATACAAAGTAGAGATTACAGTGCGGAGAAGGCAGAGGTGATCGATGTTCCTTCCGATGATGTTGCGCTGCTCAAAAGTGGCCCGATACAACCTTGACGGCATTCTGCCACCGTGACCTGGATCAGCACCGCCACGCGCGGCCGACCCCATTCTTGACTTTTCGTTGCTTCACTAAATTTTCAAATACATAGCGAAGAAGAAGAAGCATCCAGCTGTGTGCGATGATCTTGCCAGTCTCCATTGATATGCGCCATTGCTTGGCAGTGTATTTTGACCACATGTAAATATATTGCTGAAGCAGTAGTGGAATTTTAGATTTTTCTGACTTCTCTAATCTTCTACTTTTCTGCTGATTAATAGTTTCAAATGTTTTATTTTTTGTAGTAATTTACTTGTATCGATGGGGCTCATTGTAGATAATTTAATTACTGATAAATAAAAATTCATTATATTGTTAACATGAATAATAAATAAAATTAATATATTTTTTTCAATGTTTTAAATTAAAATTATGTCTTAGCTCAAGTGGTCAGCATATGGGTTAAACTAAGGTTGCGGTTTGAGAATTGAAGTAGATAATTTTATTTTATTTTTTAAAAAAAATGATAAACAACCTTCCTTTTGCTGGCCTCATATAGACCCAGATGGGTGAGTCTGTCTCATGGCCACTTGCCTATGCTTTTGTAATTGGCCAATAATTTATTTCTTTTTGCTCTTGGTCGTTGGTTTTTTTTTTAATGTTAGATTTTTATTTAATTTTATTTTGTAGTGTAGAATTTATAGTAAAACTATTTTTTGTGTTTTTTATCATGTAATAAAAGTTTATTGCCTCCTTTTTCTATCTTTATATTCTAATTTTATCATTTAATGTGATATTTATTTGATTTTATCTTTAAGTATTTGATTCATTTGTTTTCGTACTTAGTTCTTGTTTGGGAGTATGGTTGAAAATTATTTTTGAAAGTGTTGTTTGTTCAAAAATATATAAAAATGATTTTTTTATAGTTTTTTAAAATTATCTGTGACAATCAGCACATAAAAATAAAAAAAAAAAACATCAAAAAAATTAATTTAAAATAAATAAATTTATTTTTTTTCAAAAACATTTTTATAACGCAGTGTCAAACACCCTCTTACTGAATTAACAAAATTACTTTAAAACAACTTCTCCATAATTTAATTTGAAACTCTAGCACTTAAAAACGTAGATCTATATGAGTGTTTTAGGTTCAAACTATTATTCTAAGTTTATTAATAATGCCAAATACTTTTCCAATAATCTTAGATATTATTATTCAACTCTCATTACATTTTTCATACAAGCTTGATTTCTTCATACAATCCATAAATAAACTAGACCGACTAGGTTACATGATATCTTCATACCGTAACTGTCAGGCCTGAGGGATTTCCTACGTAGCTTCTTCCATCACCTCTATTGCTTGACTATTTCCATTATTGAACTTCCAAGGAAAGCGCCTGCAGGATGGTGTAGTTGCAGGGAAATCACAGTTTTATAAGAACATTGACCAGATCACAGCCGTGACATCAGGGTTTGTTAGAGAATAATATAAATCATATTATGGGGTCTCACTTACAAGCTTAAGCTTTTAGGTAAGATGGTTCCTTAACATGGTATTAGAGCCTTGTTGACCCAGCGATGTAACACTTAATTGGGTGTTATTTCACCGTCCGATGATGACTCCGAGATGGGTTTCCCGCTCAACCGCTTCACCGTGATACATAGCTAGGTCCAAGTTTTTTCCTAATTGCTGTACCCAAAACGAGAATTACTTGGTAAGTTCCCCATCTCGGCGTATGCATGAAATCCGTTGCAATCCTTGTTTTTTTAAAAAAAAAATAAAATTCGTTTAGCAACGAAATATCCGTTGCTAAACAATTTCCCGTTGCAATTTTCTTATAGTGACTGCTTACTTGACAAAGACAATCATTCTTTGAAATTAGGAAATTAAGATATTATTGTTGTGAACTCTTGTAGAAGGATGCATCCACAAAATTCTTATTTTTTAATACGAGTGTTCAAGCTAATTTGTGTACACTCGATTAATCCAAATTATATATTTTTATGTTGTTCTTAAGAAGCAAATAAAAAGGTATAATGAGAGCTTATATATATATATCCAAAATTAAACTTAGTTGATGCTTCTTCTTTTTTCCTATCCCCTTTATCCCATACTTAGGCATATCCAAAATATATCCATATTTAACACACAATTTTGTCGCAACTTTGTTGTGTTTATGGTCTTCATTTTGATGTGAAACAAAGCAAATTATTCAATTGTTTTCTATGCATAAGATAAAAATCAATGTTATTAAGTTTGGTTGCACCTCACCTCGGCCAATTTGTTGATCGGTTGATCCAACACTTACCTTGGGTCAAGTTTCAAAGTAAATGTGAAAATTGAGTTAGTCGAACTTGGTTGACTTAGTAAGTCAACTCAAAACTTGATCATCCCGATAAAATCCTAGTTTGATTCTTCTAAATAAAAATTAAAATCACATCTTTTTAAATTTTGAAATAATTCTTAAAAGCATAGACGGATCAATTCATTTTAACCGAGTCATACGTACAACAACCTAATTGTAACAGCTTTGATGAAAATTGGAATCCTGAAGCATTAACGCCGACTAAGTAGGAAAGAGTAAGGTCCCTCCATTGCTTTTCATTTATGTGGGGTTTGCTAAAACTCTGGCAATGTCGTCCACAAGTCACCGTCCTCTAACCACCATTTTCCTCGTTGAAATCGTCTTCTAGAAATTATATGTGTTTGCCAGCAGCCTGATCCGATATCGATTTTGTATTCCTTCCACACTGTATAACCATTTACTGAGTTAGTTGAGTCGGTGCCTGTCATATATAGTAAATGGCATCACGCACTAGCTCATCAGACGGCCTTTTCTCTGAATCTATATATACCAAACCCTTGTTTTCACCTCGTAACCCATCAATACTAAGTAATCTTTTCATATTCTTATCTTCACTGTTTGCTTCAGGAAAACCATGGCTGCTCTCACATTCACCGACGAGTTCTCCAGCCCTGTCGAGGCGAAGAGGCTGTTCACGGCCATGATACTTGAGGCTGACAGCCTCCTTCCCCAGCTCCTGCCTCAGGTTGTGAGGAGTATTGAAACAATCGAAGGAAATGGAGGCCCTGGGACTGTCAAGAAGTTGACCTTCGCCGAAGGTCAGTATACTTAGCTCTTCACATGTCTATTCAACAGAGCAATTGTTAGTAGCAACATTGTGTTTGTTAAGAAACCATCTCATCTAAAAACTTAAGTTTATAAGTGAGGCCTCATATTATGATTTACATTATTCTCTAACACACCCTCTCAAGTGAAAGCCCTTTGGGCTTGAAACTTGCGCATGCCCACATCACCTTGTGCTTGGTTTTTATCAAATAGAATGGGGGTGGTGAGATTCGAGCTCGTGACCGTTGAGTCAATAACGCTCTGATATCATGTTAAAGAACCATCTCACCTAAAAGTTTAAGTTTATAGGTGAGGCCCCAAAATAAGATTTATATTATTCTCTAACACACACCCCTCAAGTGAAAGCTCCTTGGACTTGAAACTTGCGCGAGCCCACATCACCTTGTGCTTGGTTTTTATCAAATAGAATAGGGGTGGTGAGATTCGAACTCGTGACTGCTGGGTCAACAAGGCTCTGATACCATGTCAAGGAACCATTACATCTAAGAGCTTCAACTTATAGAAGAGACCCCAGAATAAGATTTATATTATTCTCTGACAGTATTCTTTTCTTTGCTCATGCAGGTCAGCATGTGAAGCACAGGATTGATGCATTGGACAAAGACAACCTGACCCACAGCTACACAGCAATTGACGGTGTGATTCTGCTGGACAAATTTGAATCAATTGCTTATGATATTAAGTTTGAGGGCACCCCTGAAGGTGGATGCAAAGGCACATTTGTGAGCAAGTATTTCCCAAAACAGGGTGCTGAAATAAAGGAAGAGGAAATTAAGGAAGGCAAGGAAAAGGCTGCGGCACTTTACAAGGTGGTGGAAGACTACCTGGTCGCAAACCCTCAGGCCTGCGCATGATGATACTGCCCTGCCCTGCCCTGTGACGCATTAACCTATCCAATTAATCACTATGTATAGTCTTGCTTCTATATGTGTTTGCCTATATATGTGGCCAAATAAGAGTTGCTTCTGCCTTTTGTAATTTATATAATGATTATGAAATTGATTTCAATCATGCTTTCAAATAGATTCTACCAGGTGGGTTGAGTCTGTCTCGTGGCCACTACTTGCCTGTGCTTTTGTAATAGGCCAATAATTATTTTTCTTTGCTCTTGGTCGTTGTTTTTGGTTTTTTTAAAAACAACGTGAGTTTTTAATTTTATTTTTTAATGTGAGATTTTTATTTAATTTTATTTTGTAGAGTAGAATTTATAGTGAATTATTTTTTATGTTTTTTAGCATGTAACGAGCCGATTTGCCCGCTTCGCTAGGCTTTTTTATCTATGTAGAAAATTGATTGATTTTATAAATGTTTTATTTTGTTATTTTCATATTTAATTAGTATAATTGTAATTGATAAAATCTGTTAAAAATAGTTTTTTTCAACCAAAATGTGATTGAATATTGCTATTGCTAAAAAACTTTTGATAAAATTTGTTAGAAAATTTGCTAAGAAGGTGAAATGATTTATTAGAAATTTGTTGTCACGGATACTCTGGTGAAAAAAAAACAAAAAAAGAAACCTGGTTAAAAAAGAACAACTGACTTGGACACTAAAAAATAAAAAATACATGTGAAAAAAAGGTCACCGTTTCTTAAAAGGAAAAAAAAAGAGTCTAAAATATAAATTTAAATTCAAAGCCAAAGTTTTTTTTATAAGATTTATTCATCATATTATTATATTAAATATATTTAAGAATACCGATATTAATTTTTTTTGCAAGAAATCATAGGTCATTTTTTTTCTCTCTATATATATTTTTAGACGATAATATTAAATAAATATTAAACACATATACTTAGTCTCACATACTATATAGTGTGATCGAAATGGGAAGTGATTTTTATATTTTTTAATTGTAGACAACCTAGGTAAATTTGAAAAAAAAAATATTAGTTACTTTTTTCCCCAATAATATTAGATCTGACACATTATAAATAAAAATATTGTGTTTTTTAAAAAAAAGGAAATATAAATTTTTTGCGTGCTATAATTACTTATTTGCCGTCTAAAAAGAACAGTGTAGTCGAAACGGAAAGTGCCTCGTATATTTTTTAATTGTAGATAATCTAGGCAAATTTGTTTAGCTTTTGTTTTTTTGAGTTGTATTTTTTCCCGGGTAATATTAGATCTTAAATATTAAAAATCCAATTTTTTTTATTTTTTTTTTGAGAAATAAACTTGAACAAAAGAGCACAAAATTAAAATTCAAAGCCATTTTTTTATAAGATTTATTCATCATATTGTTATATTAAATGTATTTAAGAATGCTAATATTAATTTTTTCTCCTGCAAAAACTCCGAGGTCATTTTTTTTATATCTTTATATATTATTAGGCGATAATATGTAATAAATATTAAAACATATAATAATGACTTGTTTGCCATTTAAAAAGAATAGTGTAATCGAGACAAAAGTGACTTGTATCATTTTTTAATTGTAGATAACCTAGGTAAATTTGTCTATTTTTTGTTCTTGAGTTGTCTTTTATCCCCAGTAATATTAGATACAAAATGACTATTGCTATTATTGCAAAAACAATTAAAATTATCAAATTATCCCGAAAGAAAAAACACTCAAAAACATTAACAAAAGAGTAAGCAAGAAACAGAATATATTATTATTATTATTATTATTATTATTATTATTATTATTATTATTATTATTATTATTATTATTATTATTATTATTATTATTATTATTGTGTTAATGATGAATAAAGAATAGAAATAAATAAAGAAAAAAAATCATAACAACTTTAACAAAAACATCATAATTATCAGGAAAAAAAATTCATCTAACTTGAAAATAATAACAATAAAACCAATAAAAAAATAAAAGAAAGAGCACATAAAAAATTATAATAGATGATAAAACAAAAAAAAAATATTAGCTGAAAAAATCATTTAATTTGAAAATTTAAAAAAAATATATGCTCTACGTTGCGAGCTGAGTAAACAATTTTTATAGGATTTGCTGGATCCAAATAAAAATATAATATTTATTTATGCAAAATTGAATATAATAAAATAGCTCAACACCTCCTAGTATAACAATAGCAAAATCAAAGTTTGAAAATCTAAAATTACCATTGCTCTTACTATTAAAATAATAAAAATTATCAAATTATCCTGAAAAAAAACACTCAAAAACATTAACAAAAGAGTAAGTAAGAGAAACAATTAAATTATTATTATTATTATGATTATTATTATTATTATTATTATTATGAAAGAAACAAAAATAAATGAAAGACTAAAAAATGCTAGAAACTTGAACAAAAGATAAAACAAAGACATAAAATAAAAATAAAAATAAAAATAAAAATTATCATTGCTATTACTACCAAAAAAATAAAAATTATCAAATTATCCGAAGAAAAAAAAATAAAAAACATTATCAAAGAAGCAAGTAAGAAAAACAATTAAATTATTATTATTATTATTATTATTATTATTATTATTATTCTTGTTGTTGTTGTTGTTGTTGTGTTAAACACACTTATATATACATGGACAAAAGTAGAGGTTATATTAGAAATTTTAAAAAATAAAAGTATAAGGGCTGAAATGAAAATAAAATATAAAAGGATTAAAATCAAAAATTAAAAGTTTAAGGGCTGAAATGAAAATCAGATTTATTAACATTTTCAATTAAAGGACAAATTTGCAAAAATGGAAACTTCTGTACCGAATATATTAAGCTTTTTCAACCCAATCCGGAAATTAAAAGAAGGAGGACCGAAGTGAAATATTCGCATTTAATTAATTGCAATCGAAGGACCCAATCGAAGAAAACCAAAACTTATATAACTAAAATCAAGCCCATAGACACAATTAAAAGTCAAGGGACCGAAGTGAAAGTATACAAAACCTGGGGGGCTCTTCTGCACTTTGACGTGCAGGAGAGAGAGAAACGGTGCAACCGGCTTTAACCGGCCACCGCCGCGTCCACGGCCACCGTGTGGAAAAACACGCCGCACCGGGAGGAAGACCAAGCGGAGGCGCACCAGATTAGACGTCGGTAGCCGATTTCCGGCCACCGTATCATACCACACGCGCCACTTGAAAGGGGTGTGAGGGGGAATATTGTCGGTCGCGTGAACCGCACGCACCGACAATATTTCGGAAAATAAATAAATAATAATGGTCAGTTACCATTATGGCCCGTGTGCTTAATTAATAAAGTTTGTCTTATTAGGGGCTATAACCGTCTTTAGCCATTTAAAAAATATTAAAAAAAAAGGGTTGTGGCGGACCGGTCCGTACGCGCGCAATTACGCCCTTAACCCTTAGCCAGAAACGTTATTTTGTCTTATTACCAGGGCTAAAATCGTTACTACACTGTTCATAAATGGAAAAAACAAAAAAAAAGGGTGGGACGAACTCGCACGATGCACAGACGAAAAATGTCTAGTCCACAGTGCCAATGTGTCTGAAGCTACAGTAACGACCCCGAGCTGTTTTAGCTCTTTAGATAATAAAAGTTTCTTGCCTCCTTTTTCTATCTTTTTATTCTAATTTTATCATTTAATGTGATATTTATTTGATTTTACCTTTAAATATTTTATTCATTTGTTTTTGCACTTATTTCTTGTGGTTGAAACTTGTTTTTTAAAGTGATTTTCATTTAGAAATAAATCAAAATAAGTTTTTTTTTAAAAATATTTTTGACATCAGCACATGAAAATAATTTAAAAAAAGCAAAAAAAATAATTTAAAATAAATAAATTTCTATTTTTTTTTAATATTTTTATAACGTAGTGTCAAACACCTTTTACTCTGTTAACAAAATCACTTTAAAACAGCTTCTATGTAATTTAATTTAAAACTCTAGCACTTAAAAAAGTAGATATATATGAGTTTTTTAAGTTCAAACTTTTCCAATAATCTTAGATATTATTATTCAACTCTCAATACATTTTTCATACAAGCTTGAATTCTTCATACAAGCCATAAATAAACTAGACCGACTACGTTACATGATATCTTCATACCGTAAGTGTCAGGCCTGAGGGATTTCCTACGTAGCTTCTTCCATCACCTCTATTGCTTGACTATTTCCATTATTGAACTTCCAAGGAAAGCGCCTGCAGGATGGTGTAGTTGCAGGGAAATCACAGTTTTATAAGAACATTGACCAGATCACAGCCGTGACATCAGGGTTGACTCTTGATGTTTTCTACACATCAGCCGGTGCTCCATCCATCCACCACCAGTTGCCATCGATGTAACACTTAATTGGGTGTTATTTCACCGTCCGATGATGACTCCGAGATGGGTTTCCGGCTCAACCGCTTCACCGTGATACATAGCTAGGTCCAAGTTTTTTTTCCTAATTGCTGTACCCAAAACGAGAATTGCTTGGTAGGTTCCCCATCTCGACGTATGCATGACCAGTTGGCTGAAATGATTTCACGATCGACTGGTGGTGATCGGAGTATTGATCCGCCGCCGGCTCGCCTATTTATTATGAATCGATTCTACGATTAATATATAGAATTTAAAATTTTATCCATAAAAGAATCAGCTATATATATATATATATATATATACCTTGTGTGAGCAAACGAGTGTCACTTGAAATCCCAACAATCTCCTCTAAAGAATCCCATTCTACATATGCTTGTCTTACCATATTCTCAGCATAAACCTGTGCAAACGTCAAGAACGGAAAAAATACATAAATTATCATAAGAGCTTGCAGCAAATACACTTGAAATGTGATCAGGCTCACGATGATCCCTTACCGTTATGCATGGAAGCTCCTCCGTGGAGTATGAATTGCCATCGATCACTGCGTGCACGATTTGACAAATAGGGTTGAAGGTGATGGTGCAATTGGGCCGCCGGAAAACAAAATGTTTGCTCCCCAAATCACAAGTCCTAGCATGTTTTATTGCAACTTCCCACATTTTCTCAGACATCCCTGGGCCTAAGATCTGTTCAAGCAATAGAAACGAAGTTAATTTCTAAATATTTGGAAGCATAAACTGTAAAATGTATGAATTGTTGTGCTGTAAATGGAAAATGTAAAATCATACCCCCTTAAGGTTCCGTTGGGTCAACAACGGACAGCTTCAAGAAATCTTGCACGGTGTTAATGCGCGCGGCGGCGAGCTTTTTATGGAAAGCTCCGTCTTTCCCTATCTTCTCAAGTCGCCAAACTTCGTCCTGCAGCGCTGGTGGATGGTGCTTCTTGTACACTGCATGTGGACAAGGGGCCGAAATGAAAAACATGTATCGTGGATAGATTATGAAAGAAGATGAATCTAATCACGTGATGAGGCAAGTAATTGAAGACGATCATTCTCTGAAATTAGGAAATGAAGATATTATTGCTGGGGACTCGTGAAGAAGGATGCACCACACAATTCTCTTTATCAATAAATGAGGGAATCATTGATCATGTGTGGACAAAATCATGCCGCCGCGCGTTTCTATTTTTTTTTATTTGTTCAGAAATCCTAGTTTGCACATGTATAATTCCAAATTATGTATTTTATATTTGAACTGTTCATTGTAGAAATTAGTATCATGGGATTGATTATTCATGGTAGGTATGATCATTGGATGATAATCATGATATAGCTAGAGTGTAGTTGAAAGCGTGTTTGGACTATACAAGTGTGAAATTTAAAATTGCATTAGGTAATTTTAGATAGATATTAATGTGAACATTACAAAATCACTAAAAAAACAATCAAACTGATGGAATTTTGCAATGATATCTACTTTGCATTACGAAAAAAATATGAATATTTGATAGAAAATAAATAAATATGAAAATATTAATGTGAAAGATGATAATTATTTTCAAATATGTTGTATAGAAAAGCATGCATGTAAGTAGAGTTATACGCAGCTAATTGATCATAAAATACCATGATTTAATTGTAGATTTAAGGCTATATATATATATATATATATATATATATATATATATATATATATGAAGTATTTATGAAAGAAAAAAGTAATTAGGAAGAAGAAACTTACATTCTCCACGATGATCTTTGACGACAAAAGCTTCAGTGATTGCTTCACGAATCCTAACTCCTTGATAGCTTTCTGGGAACAACTCTTACACCGAGCCTGAATTTTCTGCTCCTGATCCAGCTCGAGTTATCTGTGAACTCAATGTCTCCGACAGCTGCATACCCGTCCCTCAGGTTAACCGTTAAGCAATCTCCGGCAAGCAAAGGTCGCTTGCCTGTTCTCTCCTTCACAATATTTCTGTTAAATTCTTCGCTGGTCCATTTACGTTTATCATATTCCGGGAAGTCTCCGTCGAGAACCACAACTTCGATTTTGACCGGGCGAGGAAGATATGTCGAAACGATTTGGTCAAACCTTGTGTCTACAAGAAGGATTTGGAGTGGAGAACTATCAAGATCAACTATTTTGCTCCCTGTAAATAGAGGGAGAAGAAGATTTTTGCTGAAAACTAGTTGTAGATTTGATGGTTCAAGGGATTGGATTCGCAACGAAGGTGATCTAGTCAAAGGAAATGTTGAGCGTCTGAACTTGGTTTCCACTTCTTCATTCACCTAAGAAAAACACATAAAATCATATTTAATGGAATCAAATTAATTGTTTTTTCATGCAAGGAAATTTCATCCCTTGAAAAACGTACTTAGTGGACACAGGAAAACAAGTAAAATTTCTGATTATCTTAGATTTTTATAAGATAACTCAAACTTGAGACGTAATATTAGGGTTTTTATATGCATGCAAAGTTATCCAAAAACAATAAAATCATTGCAAACCCTAGATTGAATCATAGAGGAGAGAAATGGTGTGAGGATCTACAAGTAAAACGAATTAAACTTAATATTTTTTTTCTCTTAAATAAGTGCTAATCATGAAATAATGAACATGAACCACTAATTAACATCTCATGTATTATTAAATATGAACTTACAACTCTCCTGAGCATTGGCTCTAAGGCCAAGCAGAAGTTCTTCAAGGAATTCACCATTACTGCTTCTCCAATCACCCTGTCAAAAAATAGAAAGCACTGCACCACATGAGATTCACCTTCTACCACCCACTTTACGGCAGTGCAATCTTTTCCGATCGCCGGGCCGATCAGAAAAGAATGGGGAAACAAAAGAAGGGGAAAATTAAGAAAACCAGAAGCACTTACGAAGCAAAAGAAGGCCTTCTTCTCATTCTCTTTCGGATCGCCGGGCCGATCCAACTCCGAACCCGGTTCGTCAAGAAAACGTTTACCTGCCATGTAATTTAAAGAAATCTATATATAGAAGGCTAAGAATTAATTTAGAAGATGAAATGGTGGAGGAGGAGTTTCGAGCACAGGGTTCAGTTGTGCTTGGGGTTTTTAAGTATATAAAGGGTTCAGAAATTATTTAAAAAATATAATCAGAGAACTTTCTTGGAATCATGGACGAAATAACTTGGTAAATGAAATGGCGGAGTCCGGGTATAGGTGTCACGACTTTGACGTCAACTTTTCTCCAAGTCAACCCCGATCAAAGCATGATTGATTGGCTTTGGGTTTATTGATTCTTGATCCAATGATTTCAACGGCTGTGATCGTTCAATGGATTATATGGGTATAAATATTTTTGTCTAAGCAGATATATTGGGTTGATCTTACTGGTAAATTTTGCAATTTGATAATTTAAATATTCTGTGAAAATAGGAAGATGGTCGGACAGTGGCTTCATTTCTGAGAAGCATCGTGTTTTAGGGGTTGAGCCAGGAGGTGGGCCCCAAATTCAGTCGTTGGTCAATTAAAAAAAATCACTCTCACAAATATCTTTCTTTTTTAATTAATGAGAAAATATTTGTTGTTTTTAAAAATATTTTTTATTTAAAAATTTATTAAAATAATATTTTTTAATTTTATATATTCTAGTTGATTTTATATATTTATTATATTATTTTCATATTAGTTAAATTACCAAGATATTTTTAAAATCAAAATTATATATTTTATTGAGAGAAAAAAATTATTGTTGGCTTTTAAATTTGTATTCATAATAATTTAGATTTAGTCCAATAAAAAAAACTAGAATATATAAATTTAGATTTAGTCCAAATATTCTAGCACTGATATTATATTTGTTTAAGTTGGATTTAACTAAATTAG
Source organism: Salix udensis (assembly GCA_029204005.1). NCBI lineage: Eukaryota > Viridiplantae > Streptophyta > Magnoliopsida > Malpighiales > Salicaceae > Salix > Salix udensis. The sequence goes on along the minus strand of CM055030.1, from coordinate 7,779,060 downwards.
TCCAACAAAAAAAATTGCACCAAATCAAGCACCCTTTTCTTTATTAAAATCTATATTTTATTGAGCTAAAAAGTCAAGTAAATAAACTATATTTCCTCTCATGCTAAATCAAATAAACTTTGTTTCAGCTACAAAAAGCATTATTTCAAACTTTAAAAAAACAAAAGATTTGATTTTCTTTTTTACCACATATGGATGCTTTGTATTAAAAGGGCTAAAAGTCATTCATGTCAACAATATGGTTCATTGACAATTTACCAACATTACAATCATGATATATTTAACTCAACAATTGATTTTCAGATGGAAAATTAAATTATAGAGTCAATGATGGGATATTGAAACTCCTTGTTCTTAGCTTTACTTTAGAATCTAAAGACAACTTTAAATCATTTAAAATTGAGCTTTTTGGTAGTTTTTACTCTAAAGACTTCAATGAATATAAGATGCATTATTTTAGATCTCAGCTAAAACATTATCAAATTTATGTCATTCATCTCATGAGAGTCTTAAGAAAATATGTCTATTATTTCTGAAATTACATGGAGGATTAGTTGAAACAAATAAGTCGTAGCAGTATCATTTGATGACATGTTGATTTGTCTTATTTTGACTTTGCTAGCTTCTACTACAACCATAGAGCAAATATTTTCAACTATGAAATATGTTAAAATTGTGCTTCGCCATAAAATAGAAGAGGAGTTCTTAGTAGATTTTATGATTTTACATCAAACATGTTGAAAATATCAATTTGGATTTAGTTATATATGATTTGTAGTCCACAAACATTCAAGGGTGCAAGTTTGATAGCGTAGTTTGTTCTTACTTTCATTTCGATTTTATATACTTTTAACTTTGTTCTTTTATGTTTTGAGTTGCGTATTTGGATTAAAAATTTATTGCTAATTTGAAAAATTCATTCACATGAGTTAATGATTAATCTTGAAAAAACAAATTATATCAATTTGGTTAGTAACCCATGGCATAAAAAAATTGATCAATGTTTGACTTTTTGATTGAAATATGAAGGTTTTGAAGTGGTTTTAATCTTGAAGTGGTTTTGAAGTTTTGAAATGCTAATAGGTACCATAATTATAGCTAACTAAGTTAACCACTTTCAAAAGCCTAATTGGAGACTATCTAAAGTTGGTAAAGAGAATATACACCTTTTTGTTTAGGAAGCCTCTATTCCAAACAGTTCATTTTGAACATGAACCAGACAACATGTTGTCTAGGTTAACCACTGAGAAATCAAGATTTTAAATTTGGGATTTGATTGAAATACAATTGAGTCCTTTAATCTTTTTTATTTCTGTTAATTATACTTATAATTGTCTTCTAACTTTTGATTTCATGCAAATTTACTGTTGTCAAACTCAATTGTCAACGTAAAGTTTAACACCCTTTACCTTTTAGTCATTGGTTTCTATTTTATGAAAATTTTCTTTAAACTAACCCTCTAATTTTATCAATTTTAGTCCTTGAAGTCACGTACCTTTTACAAATTAATTTTTGGTTTTGAAAATTTTCAATCAAGCTCCTAATTGACCATCAAACCTTAATATTTATACAATTAAGCCCATGATTTGACCAAAACTTCAATTTAATCATCAAACTTTAATTTCTTCCAATTAAATCCCAAAATTGAACTCAAAAATAAATTTCTCTCTGAAATTAAGTCATCAATATTCAATTAAACCCTAAAATACCCCGATTGAGTGTCTAAACATTCAATTCTTAATTATCCTTCTCAAATTCAATTTTCTCTTATCATTATAGCCTTCATCAATTAAAACTAGACAACCAATTTTCCCAACCTTGTATGTTTTTTTCCTTCCCAACCAGTCATTGGTAATTTCTCTTGGCATTCTTAATGTTCTCTTTACATATGTATTTTTTAACTTTTATTTTCTTTCTGATTTTTTTTTCTTTTTTTGTATATTTAGATTGAATTGCTCATATTGATTTTTTACCTACTTTGATTCTTTCAATGTTGCTTCCCTCAATATATTTAAGGAAAATATATCTACTTCTAAAGACATTACCACTTTCAAACCATACATAATAAAAATAAAAGGTTACAATAGTCAATGGTCTTAAGGTATTGCAATAGATGTGTGAAGCAAAAATGTCCACTTCTTTACATCCGACAAAAAATCATATGTTCAATTAACATGTGTAACACAAATACTTTAATGTACTTCTTACATTGCCCTTTTTTTTTCTTTTTGTTTCATTCAGAAATAATGTGTTATCCATCCCTTTTTATACATTATTTCATCATCTAAGTAAAAGTTCATTACTATCATTTGAAGGGTTTTTCCTATGTAGCATTTTTATCTTCTATTTTAGTATAATATAAACCTTTTAGCTAGAATTTTTAAAATGACTTGCAATTTCTAGTTATATGATTACTTTTTTTTCTCTTTTACCTCTTTGATCTTAATTAGCTTTCCAAAATATCCCCTGCGAGACATACCCCTTGCGGACTTTTGAATCTTTAGAAAAAGAAGCCAGATGTAGTGACAATAAATGGGTTATGGGATTTATACTCACAATGGATTTGCTGTACCATGCAACCGAAGGTAGATTGTCTTTTGTCTAAGGTCATGGTGGCACTGCAAAAACACATACATGGAAGATAATTATTACCAAACTGTACTCAGATGGTAGAATTATGCTTGTGGTGGAGGCTCAGAGTCAGAATTCAAGAGTAAGAGATAGATGATAGGCTAACACTGTGCATTGTTGTCTTTCTAGCCAAGGGGCGATCTAAGCAATCTCTCTCTGTTTTTTTTGTTTACTTGTCCAATCTCAATTTTGCATTTTTACATTGTCTTACATTTGAAAGCAATCCTGGAGTTAAACAGTTCTAACAAAAGCACAATATCTTACAAAAAAATGAATATATCTAATCTACAGCCGAAAAATAAAAACCAACTAATCTTAGCATTCAAAGTGGTTGAATGCATGGGATGAATTCAATCAACTTCACTTCAGTAGTCACTTATAGCAGCACTGATCCAAAAAAATTATGTTATAAGAGAAAATCAGGAATAGCTGGTGTTTGGGCAGCCACATTTGATGGGGCATCAGCTCTTTGACGAGTTTTGTGTTTACCATTACGATTTCTACTCTTCTGTTTTTCTTTCTCACCACCATCTTCCCTTCCATCCCCATCCTTCTTCTCTTTGACTTTTCTTGCTTTTCTCTTTACCATGACCCCTGTGTTTACTTCTCCTTGAGCTTGGATTTTCAGGATTGGGCTGTTCTCTAACAGCTAGATCTTCTTTTGAATCAGATAGATCAACATTTAGTTTCTCCTTCCCTTTTTTCTTAATAGATGACTTATCAGATGGATTACTTTGAGATGATGCAGGTTTGGCTTCATTGAGTATATCACGAATGGCACCAGAGAGTAAATCACCTTTCACCTCTGGTTTCTTGGCAGTGACAGGTGCTGCATCTCCTTCATCCAACTTCACCACCACGGGCCTAGGTTTTGCATAGTTTGGCTTTCTCTTTGGGAGTAGTGATTGGTTTGTAAGCGTAACTAAATCTTGGCTGTCATCGTTTGTGTTAATTCCAGAACTTGGATAATTGGCAGGAGGGTAATCATTTGCTATAGTTATAGTTGCAGGAGCGTAATCATTCGCTGTAGTTATTGTTTCGTTCTTTTCTGAAGGGAGGTAATACAACTCATGCCGCCTCCGGTGTTCTGTAAGCAAGGATGTGGCCTCTGTTGATGGTTCTGAATCTTCTTCAACCTGGTGGTTAGAGAACGAAACGCCAGCACTTTCTCCATAATATGGACTTCTAAGAGAAAATGAACAAGATGAAGTCAACTCTACATTTCCACATATTGCTTCCAAGTCAGCAAGATTCTCCTTAAGCACTAGCTCATCTGGTATAAGAACTCTCTCCTGGGCAGTTATTGAAACTGGACCAAGGTCCTCATAGAAAGCATCATGTAACCATTCAACAATTGTGGAAGCACACACGTCTTCGCTCTCTGAATTTGCCTCCTTTCGCAGCAAACGACTCAATATATCCCGTTTTACCAGCTCAATAAATCCAAGTGCATTCCGTGCTCTCTCCTGTATTTCAACATCATAGCTGCCTGATAATGGACACAGAGACAATTCCATCAAGTTTACCAGTTTAACAATAGATTCACGTGTGAAGCTCGTTTCCTCCATGAATGCAGATGTAGAAACATGTCCATGCCCACCATTAACAACAGAAGGGTCTTCATAAGATTGGCTTGAATTCCTTGGGTTGAATCCTTCATCCTGGTCACATGCAACTGGAGCTTTGGCTGATGCTAAATCAGAACTTTCTGAGCATTCCCCTTTAGAAGTTAAATCTGAAACTTCTAATGTCATATCTTCCTTTTGCTCAATGTAAGTACATACACAAAAGAATAGGACTTTAAAAGCAGACTGCATGTAAACTGTTCTGATTGAAGAAGGTAGGAGACTAGTACGAGGTTGTAGCAATGCCTCCAGAAGTTCAACTGGGTTCCCCGAGAATTCTACATATTCCCCACACACCCAGGCAGCAGCAGATAACATCCTGTGCAGATAAGGATTCCCAAGTAATGCCGGATCAATCAGTAGGTGATGGCCAACACGAACAAGCTCCGGCCTAACATCCTTGACTCTCATACCTATATCAATTAGCTGATTCTCAATTTCTTCCCCCTTCTGGCAATGTGGAATCCTTGACATTTCCCCAAGAAGCGACACATACCAATCAAAGTCAGTTATAATCTCGTACACATTTTGGCAGCATGTTGATAAAATTGAACCAAGAATCTCATTGCAGAACTCAAGGTCAGATTTGAGTGCATAATTAACCAAAACCCTGCAAATTTCCACCACATTGCTCTCTGAAACCATTGCCATAACCAGACACAAAGACTCAAGTTTAATATTCGGATCTTCATCACTCAAAGACTGGATCACAACATCCTTATTCTCCAAAACTGCCCACAAATGCTTTGGCGCCATAATTGATAGCCCATGCAGCCCAAGATACTTAAGATTCGGATCATCCTCCAATAAAAACTCACGAATTTTGACAGCCGCAAGCTTCACTGCAGATTCATACTCAGTGAAGCTAGTGGCCACAGTCCTAATACACTCAAACACCATAGACTTCGCCCCAGTCTTTCTCAAATGATCACAAATCGGCTCAACCACCCTTTTAGCCAACCTAGGCTCTAAAGGAGCCAAGTTTGCAAAAATCTTTAAGACCTTAATCAACACCCAATTATTCCTCGAACCAACCAAAATCCTATAGAACTCAGGTGCCAATGGAAGATACGATCTGGGGTCTTTGGAAGCAAGCTCACAAAACACCCCAACAACTGCAGAAAGAATTTGCGAATCACTACTCTCTAAACTCTCAACAAGTCTCTTAAAGCACACCCTAACTGCATCTGGGTATTTTTCAAAAAGCCTGAAAACAACACCTACAGCTTTCTTTCTAACAAAAACCTTAGATGTAGACATCAAAGTGAAAACTTCAGAGGTAAGATCTCTACATAAATCAACAGTGCCAATTCTAGATAAGCAATCAAGAGCTAAACTCACCTCAAACTCATTGCCACTATTGAGATCCTTCCTTAATTGATTAGAGATCAACAAAATAACAGGAGTGGATTCGTTGAAGGACTGAGAGATCGCAAGATATCCAATCTTTTTGTGAGCGAAAGCGGGAGAAGATATGCATTCAATGGCGTGAAAAGACGCCCATGACATGTCAATGGAGTGGATTGAATTGAGGTAAGTGAGTTTTTGAAGGGCAGTGGATTTGGTTTGCAAGTCAGTGGTTTTGATTTCTCTACGGATTTCTTCAATAACTTTGGATATGAAAGTCGATTCTGTACTTTGTTGGTGGCGGAGACCTTTGATTATGTCATCTAAACTGCGTTGGAAAAGGCTGTCCATTAGAGAAGGAGATGCCATTGAAGAATTAGAGATGGGTTTTGATTTATGAATTGGATTAGAGAATGATTATCGAAGAGGAAGGATTTTTTATGTTTTTGTTTGGTGGTGTTTTAGGGGAAAGCATCATAGAACAAGGTTTGTTCCCTCCTTTAGGGCTGTGAAATTGTGGGAGGAAGATGAATTGAGTTAGTGGCATCTTAGTTTCATCATAATTTTAGAAATTGTATATTTAATCTTCATGTTTCTAATTTAGTATAGCGGTTGCGGTTGTGGTTGTGGTTGAAAAAATGGAGTTTTAAAAATGGAGTTTTCAACTGTGGTTCAAAAAAAGCAGTTAAGTGTTTGGTTAAAATTGTGGTTGAGTTGAAGGTTGAAGAAAAAGGAGTTTTGGTGTTTGGTTTCCAAACTTTCCAAACTGCTTTTAACTTGTGAAATTACTTAAAAGGGTATATATATATATATATATATACCCTTATATATATATATATATATATATATATATATATATATAATTTTTTTAAATATTGTAAATTTAATAATGATAATAATATTATGAAATTAATAATTCATGAAAAAACAAATATTAGTTTTTATTCTCCCATCAAACTATTTGCAATTTCATCACGAACATATATTTTCCTTCCATTTAAGAGCTGATCCGTATCTACACATTTTTTTAAAAAATATATATATTTTTAAATTCGGACTGAGCCTCACCCGACTAAATGGGTCGAGCCCAGCTTGAGGCTGGGCCGAGAGCAGCTCAGACCAGCCCAGTTTAACGAAGAAGAGTGAAACGGTCGTGCTGCCTCGTGCACGTCTTCTTCGACAGGCTAGCCGCACTGCACGTGAAATGGCTTCCGACCAGACCACGACGAGAGCTTCAACGGAGGATACCGACGGGTAGAGGAGGCCGAGGTGGTTCTTCCCTGTGGTGGTGGCGTCCGAAATGGTGGCTGTGGTGGCCGGGAAACAGACCTTGGAAGGTGGCGGTGCGTTCCACCGACCACGACGAGAGCTTAAAAGGAGGATACCGACGGGTAGAGGAGGCCGAGGTGGTTCTTCCTGTGGTGGTTTCATCGTAAATGGTGGCCTTTGGTGGCCGGAGTCAGCGTTGGAAGCTCTCGGCTTCCATGGCTGTTCTGAGAGAGAGAGAGAGAGAGAGAGAGACATGGCAGCTGCACATTTTGCATGTAAAATTCTCACAGTGTTGCATTCTCATTTGCATGTAAAATTATCGATACAAAACGTGGTTTCAATAAACATGAACCGCAGACGGAAAAGCTCTAATTTCCAGTTTTTTTTTAACCGGCGTTTTGTACAAAATATGGTGTGGGTCCCACACAAAAAAAGTGCTTATTTTTGTTAACCAAACACCAAATTGTAGGTGCAACCTGCGTTTTGTTGAAAACGCCGGTTGCACCTCAATACCAAACGGGTGCTAAATCCATTTTATAAAAATTCTTCTATCGTTTTTATAATTTTTCATATATAAACAAATATAAAAAGATAGATAGAACAATATAGAAAAATCGATTAGACTTGTTCCATCAAAAATGATTATAAAAAACATTAAAACTTTTTCATGTTATTTATCTTTAAAAAATTGATCAATTAAAAATATTTTCAAATATTTTTTTTCATTTTGTTTCTGTAAATTATTTTAAACAGCATAAGTTTTCTATTTTTTTTAAAATTATATTTTTATTTCTCAGTTTTATCCTTTAATTTATTTTGATTTTTATATCCATTTTATTTATCTTTTTTATTGTTATTTGTTTTTTCTATTTGATTATTAATCGAAGACTTTTTATCTATCATATTTGATTTATATTCTTTTTATTATTGTTTTTTATTTAAAATAATTAATAAAATTGAATCATTTTTTCAATTTTATCATCCTTCAACTTTCTTATTTGTTAGATGTTATCCCTTATTTTTATTGTTATTTGTTTTATTTATAATAATTTATAAAATTAGATTTATTTTCAAATAAAATCATCATCTCTCATTCTTTTCATATATTAGTTTCAATCGTTATTCTTTTAATAAAAGTTAGAAAAAAAAATTATTTTCAAGTCCCATTTTCCATGCATAGTCCATTTTCCATGCTCATTTTTTAATTTATTTTTCTTGACACCACCCAAACATAAAAAAAATAATCCATTTTCTAGAAATTCAAATTCTAATTAGAAACTACTTTCTACCAAATAAGCGGGATTTGGTTTGCAAGTGTGTGGTTTGGATGTTTTTTTAGATTTCTCACTCTTTCATGTTTTACTATGATCTCAATTTTCAACTTTTTTTTTTCATTTGGTTCCTTAATCGGTTTTTTTTCCACAATTACATCTTTTTGACACCAAATTAAAAGAGAAATTGAAATCAAAATTGTTACTTAAAGAAACAAACTTGAAAGATAAGGAATCAAAAGTGAAAAACGAAACAACAAATAAGTGATGGTTTCAAAATTCTCACCAAAGAAATCACATTAATTGTCAAATTTCACTTGTTATACCTATTTGGTTACACAATATTTTTTCAATTTGATTTGTGGTAAAAAAAAAAGGGTTCATTTATGTTATTGTTAGTTCCTTATTTGAAAATTTTTTATTATTTTTGTGTCACCAAAGAAATCACATAAAATTTGATTTACAGATTCTAATGGTAAAAAGAGAAAAATATCATTTTTATTTATTTTGGCTATTGAAATAGTTCATATTTGTGTCAAATGATTCCATTTGATTAGAGTTAATTTAAGTGTTTTTTTACCTTTAAAATGCCTAAGAAAATAGATATGATCTTAGGGGGGAAATTATTTCGAGTTTTTGGATGACTTTTTTGGTTTTCTGAGGCCAATGATGGATTTATTAAGATGTCTAGGATTTTTTTTTTAAGTGTTTTAGATCAAACATAAGTTGAAAATGGATTTTTAGATCAAAAATCTTTCAACATTGATTTTTCTACCACTATAATGACTAAAATTTAAGCAAGTTAAACAATGTCATCTGATTTATTTATTTTAAGAGAAACTAGGGTAATAGACACATTGTTTGCCCAAATTACATTGGAAAAAAAGAAAAATATTTTTATCTTTTGGATCGAAAAATTAGAATTGATTGTGAAATAAAACTTCAATTTATATTCTGAATTTTTTATCTTTTTTTAATGTTATTTAATTAGTTAACAACAGATCCAAAGTCTAACTAATCATACAAACTATCATAGTGTCAACATTAATGATTTAGTTTAATGACAACCTTAAGAATTCGATAAATTAATTAAGCTATATAATATAATTGTTCGTGGCTCATGTTGATTTGTTTTAATGTTCTCTCTAAAATTAATAACGTAGATCCCCCACAATTATTAAACTTTAGTTGTTTCATAAGTTTATATATCACGACTTTGATTTTGATAGAAAACTTTAGCAATATATTGTTCACAATAACAACTTAGAGATTGCTCTAGCAATTAAAGATAAAACAATAATAGAAAATATGAATAGAAAAAGCAAACATATTTATTCATTATATAAACTAGAAAAAAAATGAAAGAATAAATATCACAGTTCTTAAAATCTAAAGATTTATGTGTCTTGACAACCAAGAAAAATAGCTTTATCTTTACATATCTATTGAATTTAGGATGTTTAAATTACTATAAAAGATGAAAGAATATTAGGGATTTAGGGAATTTGGAAGAGAGAATTAATGTTTGTCTATTATGGTTGCCTCTCTCCTTGTTCATTCATTTCTTTCTTTCTTTCTTTTTATAGCCTAGGAAACCTTAATCCCTACTTTAAAAAATTAGTCCTTGCATAAGTAGATAGTATTACATTTAAATACTTTTAATAACTATTTTTCTAAAAAGAGAAATAATCTTGAATAAAATCTTCGATCTTTTATTTATAGGAGCTAAATTGCCTAAATAAAGACTTGGATGTCGGTTTAGATGCTTTGAGGGACGTAAGTTGGACTTGTTTCTTCATAAAACTTGCTTGTTAATGGAATTCATGTGTCATCTTAAACAAATCATATCTCTCTCATATGAGCTTATATATTTCTTAAATTTGGTACATTGATAGTTCTTTGAGTTTTTAATCCAACAAAATTGAGTTTGTATCAAATTGACTTTTTTTAGACCAAGATATTAAAGTCGTAATGGTTGAAGGTCAACATTGGTATTATGCAAGATTTGACTTTGAAAGTTGCGATTTTCATGATCTTCCTTTATTTATTTTTCATGATAGATGTACAGAAAGATATGGATGTTATCTTTTCTAATGCACCTTAAATCACTTTATTTCTACCTCTAAAGCTTAATTTTTGAACAAAACATGGACTGGAAGGTCAAATCTGCAAATTAGTGTCTAATTTACTCCTTTTTAAATCTTTCATCCAAAATAAGTTTAAAACATAAAAAAAAGAATATTAAGGTATTTTATATATAAAATATAAGTAAAACACTATATAAAATATTGAGTAATAATGTTGTATCAAACAAATAAATACTTCCCAAAGTATTTTTTTTAGTGATTTCATGCCAACCGCTAGACAAATACAATGACATAATCAATAAAATTCTTAAAATAATCTTAAAACATGAAAAATGGTTTTTTTTTTAATTTTTAATGTACTGATTTTGTAAAGTTTGTTTAAAAAAATATGATTCATGCATTCAATTTCATGGTCTGCAAAAGGACAAGCACATCTAGGTTCGTTGACGGAAATGCAATTTAAAGAAGTCCATTACAACAATAATAGTTAAATGGTGATTTGAAGAACTCCATTAAAGCATAAATGGTTTTCAAATAGTGATCAATGCCTTTTAATGATAGCTAAAAGGATAAGCACAAACAAATTAGTTGGGGAGCAAGGTTACTCAAAATAGTCTTTAATAGTGGATGATTTCACAAACTTTATGACTTGTTGAGAAAAACACCATGTTTGGAGGGCATCTTATGGTTGAAAGGTCATTTACCCTTTGAAAAAAGGTTATGATATCTGATAAAGATATTTCTACATGAGTACATATTAATGAATACCAAAAGAATGAGCATAGGTAGACCAATTAGGGGTAATTTAGACGACATGCGTGTATTTTTACCTGGTTTGAAATATGAGTCTTTTTTTTCTTTCAAATCTCTCTTGTTTGATGATGAAAGTTTGTAATTTTAGAGATGAGTCTTATTGGATCCTTGACTTTTGAGTCCACTTAAGTTTTGCACATATGATTAAGTTTCCGACTATCACTTTATTGTGCAATTTGGACATTGTGTTATAAATATTTTCCTCTTGTCGAATAGTGCCCTAAGTGTGATATCTTGTGTCAATGACCATTCAACATGTATTTTAATGTAAAAGTGACACTCTTTTACTATTACTTTTGGAAGAAGTTCATCAAATCTTTTAATGCCAAAGACCATTAAATTCAATTTTTCATGGTAAAAGTAAACACATTGACAAAAAGATTTCATTACCTATGAGATTGCATTACAAACAAGAAAGTTGAAGTCAAAGGAAGGGCGTTGAAATATGATATCATATAAAGATACAAGATCAAGTCATTAATATTTTCACAAAGCCACTAAAATATGATATTTTTGTTAAGATAAGAGATTTACTAGGGGTTACGAAGAGATTAAGTTAAAGGAAGGGCGTTGAAAATTAAACTTGAATTATATTTTTTTTCTGAAAAACAAAGGATCTGATCTACTAGTTGAGAACTAGTTGACTAATTGGGTTAAATAAAATGGTCGACCGATTCAGTTTGACATAATACTTTTCCTAATAAAATTAGGTTTTTCTTTGAGTCGTTATTTTCTTGAATGTCTAGGACTCAATGCCTATAAACAAGTATGTTATGAGCAAGAACGTGAAAGAGACATAATAAAGAGCAAAAAAATTTATATCTTTTGAGAAAATACTTATGAAAAACATCACTCCTCTCAGCTATTTTTTTATTTCTTGGCTTTGTTTTTTAAATTTAGCTTATATGACGCTTATTACACTTATCTTTATCTATCTTCTTATCTTTATCTTCCAACATAAAGGGCTAAATTTTCGTCATACTGAAACATGAATTGGATAAAAAGGTCACCAAAACATGCTTTATTAAATTAGATTAATTAATCTTTTTTTATCACTTTGTCCCTTATTGCTTTTTGGGCTGGGATAGCTGTTCTTGAATTGGGCAGCAGAAGATTGTTGAGAAAGGAGAATGCTTTGTGAAGAGGAAATTCACAATGCTCGTGGAATCTGACTTCCAGCCAGTATTCCGACAAAACAGTCCTGAATCAAGAGTCCAACTTTCACTTTTTAAGCTCTCTCCAATCCATTTTCTCAGCTACCAAACAAATTATAAATCGAAGGGAAAGTAAGTGGGATCTTGAATGCAAACACGGCTCGAATTCTGCTCCTCCATTGTAGAGAGGTGTGGTGAGAATTGTGAGATTTAAGATCATTTCGATGTTAAGTTTGAGAGGGCTTTTTCAAAAAAGCGTTTTTGAAAAAAAATTGAATTATTTTTTAATTTTTTATTTTTTAAGTTTAAATTAATAAAATTTGGTGTTTTTAGATCATTTTAATATTCTGATTTCAAAAATGAATTTTAAAAAATAAATAAACATAATTTTAATGTATTTTTGAATGAAAAACACTTTCAAAAACAACCACAACCACAATCCAAAACAGACACTTAAGAAACAAGATGAAGCATGATGGGCAAGAAAAAACTTGTCTTTTTATGATTGAAGCTAGTGATGGATAAAAAGGTTTTATATATGGAGTTGCTTTGAATCACTTTGCTAGAATTTGGGATGGTGAATCTGCAAAGCATTACCTGAAGAGATATTGTTTGACATTGTGTTTCGAAAGAGAGTTCTTGAAAAACAATCAATTTTTTTTATTTCTTATTTTAAAATAAAAATATTTAATATTTTTAGATTATTTTTCATATAAAAATATTAAAAATATTTTTTTAAAAATAATCGGAATAAATCTAACCAATCGGTGCCCTTGACACTTTTGAACTCTATCCACAACCAATTTAAAGCCCGAAGCATCTTCCCACTTGAGATGGCCTCACTTTCGATCCCTTCAGTGGGCTGTATCACTTTTCCACGTAGATATGAATGATCAGTACGTTGTTTAAAAAATCTGCTATTTTAAATTTTAATTTTTTAATTTTAATTTTTTACCAAAATATTTTTTTTAGTTAAAGTATGTTGTTTATAAATGCATCAAAACAAAAATGCAGTTTTTGAAATCTTAAAGAGAGTTATTACAATAAAATTTTAATACGAAATGATTTATCATGGACAAAAACAAATCTTCATTAATTTTAAAATGTTTCAACAATTTTTTAATTTTATTTTGATTAATCTTTTTTTTTTTGGTATGCATGTTAAGATTGTTTTTCATTCTCCTTGCTCCTTTGAACATGTTCTTAGTATGCTTGCTACAAATTGTCTCTATTTTAGTTTTTAATATATATAAATAGATAGATAGATAACTTTTTTGAAATATTTTTTTGTTTAGCATGACTTTATTATATAAAAATAAACTAAGGGTTTTAAAAAAATAAAGTATTTATATAGTTCATATGATATTACAAATGACGATGGATAAAATAAAAATAAATAAATCTGTAGTTTTTAAACAAATTTAATTTTTTTATTTTATTTTTTATCAAATATTTTTACAAGCTAGTATTAAAAATAAATTTTAAAAAAAATATTATTTTTGTACATTTTTAAATTAAAAATATTTCTCAAAAACAAACTCACCACAGTACCAAACAGTAATAAGTTTTTACACAATCTCACTTTCAATGTCCCGTAGCCTTTCAATTATAATGAATGCTTCCAGCAAGTTCCCATCAAATTTTAAATGGCAAATGCTTTATTAACGAGAAAATAGCAGGTGGTACCACATTTTATTTTTTATTTTATTAATACGAAATATCCGGTTAGCTTGTGTGTACCTTTAATGAATTCTGAAATTAACAACTATGTACACTTCGAGTGACCATTATAGTAGCAATTATAGAGTTTGAACCTGATACCACCAATAAAACAAACTCTTTCGTCTTAAACTTTTACCAATGAATCACCTACCTCAAACCAAGGTTGTAAATACCGTTCCAGTCGTCGTTTCGGTTTTTCTATTGGAATAGAACATTTCGGTTTCGGAGTGTTTCGGCGTGCCGTTTCGGGGTTGTACTGTTTATATATATATATATGAAAAAAATTTAAAATATTAATTTAACAAGTATAATTTAAATTCAAGATAAATTATACAGTACAAACACAAAGTCAAATAAGCATAATCTCAAAATTAGAAACATCTCTAAAATTCCAAAATATTATGATAGTAAAATGTTCTAAAATAAAAGAAATATTATGATTTTGAGCCGGAACGGTACCGAGATGTTCCGACCGGAATTTCTGGAATGACTTGAAATTAAAACCGAGACGAAAACGATGCCGTTTCGTCTTGGTTTTTTTAATGGCATGGAACGTTCCGGCCATTCTAACCGAAACGAAACGAAATTAACAAGCCTACCTCAAACAACCTGTAATTTAATCTTGCCATGTAGATTTGTGAGTTGAAAACTCGGATTGGTCAAGAAATGATTAACACTAAATCCTCGTATAAAAATATACTTTTGTCTTTAAATTCTTACAGCCGAAGAATCCATTCGACCTTCATTACTTTTTGGTTGTTGACATGTCCTAAATATTAATGTGAATAAAATCACTCAATGGTGAGGCTATTTATTATGGAAAGATGCACTGTGTAGCCTCTCACATCTAAACGTAGGCTTGCACAAAGTGAGTTTATTTCATTTATTTATTTTGATAATTAAACTTTGTTTTCAGATGATTTGATTCTTTTATGGCCCCCTATATAGAGAAATTTCTTTTGATTTATTAAGGGTGGAAAATATTTTTAAAAAAAGAACCAAAGTGAAAAAAGATGAAAAAATGAGTTCTATTGGTAGAATGGAAGCAGAAAATTCACTATAACCCTTCATTTTTTTTTTTCATATTGGTCCAAAACTTCATTTCCTTCTTTTCTTTGGTCCAAAATCTTTTCTTACTTGTTTTATAAATATTTTTTTTTCAAAACTGGCAGATTTTGAGCCTTGAGTCCTTGAACTATTTTCTCTATTAAACGATTTATTTTGGGGAAAAAAAATCATAAACATCAAAGTTGTAGATCTTCTTCTTATTTTTTTCCACTAAGATTGTTTAATTTGGATATTTGTGAAGAAAATTATGCCCTATTTTACTAAGATTGTTTTTAGATGATTTACTATTCTCTTGATTAGAACAAGGAGTATGATGTTAAGAACATATTTGTTTTGAAGTGAGAATATCTTTAAGTAAAGTTGATGTTATCTTACTATATGTGCCTGTTTGAAGTATGATTGAGGTTGTTTTTGAAAATATTTTTTCTGTTCGAAATACATTAAAATAATGTTTATTTATTTATTTTTTATTTTTTTTATTTTGACATTAACACATGAAAATAATCTAAAAACACCAATTTTTTTAATTTAAAATAAAAAATAAAATTAATTTATTTTTAAAAGCATTTTTAAAATGCATTGCTAAACAGGGCCTACTGAACTTTCAAAGCATTTTAATATATATTATGCGACTTAAATAGAATAAAAATACAAAACTAAATTATGAAAGTGAAGATTATTAAGTAATGCTATTAATTATATATGTCTAGAGCTTGTGTTTAATTTTTCAAACTTAATTATGAATATTTAAGGGCAAATAAGTCCATAAAAACCTTATTTAGCAATGAGGTGTGACTTGATAGCAATAGCGACATAAAACAAAATCAGCTGTCCTAAAAAATAAAAAGAGGTGAAGGCTTGTGAGAGCGTGGGCTGGTCAAGTGGCGACCGATATATAACACGCTCCACACACGTGTACTGTGTGCCCCTCCTAATTGCCACCAACCTTCCACGTCTCCATATTCCTATGCATATATAATAATATATCTTACAAATCAAACATATACTATAATAATTTCTGTCTATTTTTTGGATCTCATATTTGGGCTATACTCTAATAAACTCTACGACCACCTCTTCCTTTGTTTTCCATATCAAACAAATAGTATAAAAATCTCAATATCTTTTTTTTCATAAATCTTGCTAAAAAAAAATCTTATCACTTTACATTGTATTTTAAAAATATTTTTTTTTATTTTAAATTATTTTTTGGTATTTTTAAATCAGTTTCATGTGTTGATATAAAAAATATTTAAAATAAAAAATTATTATTTTAATACATTTCTGAACAAAAAACACTTTCAAAATCAATCGCATTCACTTCCAAGCCGACACTAAATTTATTAATATGATTTTTAAGGAGGTTTGAAATTATAATAATAGAAAACAAAATTAGATATTTTATAACTGACTAAGCGACATTTGAAATTATAATAACAATTATTTTTAGAAGTATTTTATTTTTAAAAAAATACATATTTTTTTTAATATTAACACATCAAAATAATCATAAAAAAATATAAAAAAGAAAAAATCAAACCTCTTCTATTAATAATTAGATTAACAATTGCCTTGTTATGAAAAAAAAAGAGTCAATAGTATAGTAAAATTAGCATTATCCAATTTTACAAGCCGAAACAGCTACACAGGTCAGAACTCCCTCAGTAGACAGCACTGTACTGTGCTGTGCTGTGTTTGTAAACTTGTCGTTCAATTTTTGACCGTTTATACAGTAAAGCGTCGCCTCTCTCTTACTACGACGACACGACAAAAAAACTCCATTTCTCACGTGCAACATCGTTCCCTCACGTGTAACCATTAAAAATATTACCACCTGCTGCTCACGTCACTATCCACCGTGTCAGCTGGTATTCCACGTGGCACCAATCCAGCTACATTAACCTCCCCTCTCTTATCAGTAGTAGCCTGCATCATCAGCCATACCTCCAAGAACAAAACAGAGAGAAAAAAACAAGGCAAAACTCACTGCCAAACAAAGATTCAAAATATTAATTAATTTGGTTTGTTCTTATGTGAGTAGAGAGAGTGATTTTCTGAAATGGCGACGTCGTTACCGGGAAATACAACAGTGTGGAGAGGGAGTAATTTTGTCAAAATCGGCGAAGAGAGTGGGTTCGAAAGGTAGTTTAGAGAGCGAAGAAGAAGACACGAAATCGCCGATTTTGATATTTTTGTACTTTCACAAGGCGATTCGGAATGAGCTTGACTCGCTTCACCGATTAGCCCTGGCTTTTGCTACCGGTCATCAGAATGTGGAGATTAAACCGCTCTTTCAACGTTACCGGTTTCTCCGCTTGGTTTATAAGTATCACTCTAATGCTGAAGATGAGGTCTGCCGTTTCTAAATCTTTCTTTACAATTTTTGTTTTGTTTTGTTTGTTTACATTTATTTTGTTTTCTGTTTGGATGATTATTTTATGTTTTAAAATAAGAAAGAGAGAGGAGAGTAAAATTAATATTTTAATTCTATCCTTTTTCTGTTTTTCTTTTTTATATATCCTTTGATTATTTTTTAATGATAACTGTTTAATGATTCTGTTTGCTGGTACAGTAATTAATTAATCTTTAAGGAAAGTACTCTCTCTCTCTCTAATTTTGGTATAAGGATAATAAGTTAATAACTGCAAATTTTCTAATTTTGTTTTTTGGATGAATAATTTCTGTTTTGATGATATTATAATCACTTTAAATATTGATGGAAAAATTGTAATATAGTTGGTGTTGTTATAATAATAATAATAATAAAAATAAAAAGAGAGTATAAAAATGGTTATATAAAAAAAATATTGATTTTGTTTTGCAGGTCATTTTTCCAGCTCTTGATAATCGTGTGAAGAATGTGGCAAACTCGTATTCATTAGAACACAAGGGTGAAAGCAGTCTTTTCGATCAATTATTTGAGCTTCTAAATTCTTACACTCAAAGTAATGAAAGTTTTCCACGTGAGTTAGCTTCCTGTACCGGAGCCCTTCAGACATCACTTAGCCAGCATATGGCCAAGGAAGAGCAGCAGGTTTTATTCCGTTTATATACTTTCCATCTACACAGTTCAATGAGAATACTCTTTATCTATGAAATATGGCATGCAATTACGATGAGAAAGATATAAAATCAATAGGAATAGGGCATGGTCTGTTCTTACATTTTTAATTGATGAGTATATATATAATACATATTTTTTATTATACATTATAGAAGCATTTTTAAGATGTCATGACCTTTTTTTCTCTCAGCTCAGGGACTCATTACCTAAATTTCGATGCTATATTTTAGTGGTTTAATTTTTCTCTAGCTCTTTAGTTGGAAAATACTGTCAATTATGGGTTCAGAACTCAATCTTTGTAATTTTCTCTATATCAAATCAAAGGATGCAGTTCTGTTGTTTTGGATAATCTCCTGAATTGCCGTATGCTTCTCTAGTTTACAGTTTCTAGCCATTTGACTTGATGCTAGAGTCTGTTTGTCCACATTGATTTCAATTTCTCGTCATTGTGGACTTGGCCTGATGGCTGTGCATACAAAGGATGTATGCTCTATGTTTTTCAAGTAAAAAATGCTCCTACCTGTGGAAAGAAAGAAATTCTTGACATGAAAAATTTTCAAGATAGCCCCTCCCCCCTATCTTGTGACAGTCAGGTACAATACATTGAAACCATTTGAGAAGTAGAATAGGCATGCAGCTGTCATATAATGTGTCAGAGCATGGATTTAACAGCTACATGAAAGGACGGAAGTTTCATATAGGTAACAATTTAAAAAATATAATATAATTTAACGGGTGCATTAGGACCAAGGGAATTGTGTGAAAGTTTGATCCTCTATAGAAAGTAATGTATCCACTTGTCTTTCTTGTGGATCCTGGGCATCAATGAGTGGAACTGAATTATCATATATGATTCTTGCCAATCTGGCAGCATGTTGTGAATATGAAATCTCTTCTAAGAAAGGTGAGATCATTTCTCTTTCAGATAGTTTAATTTACCATGTCATTGAAATGCCATGAAGGCAAAACAGATGCCCTTTTAGTAGCAAGGAAATGATCGTTTGAGCAGAACACCTTTGGATAGGTTACAGCACAGTACATAGATTTTAATAATTATTTATTCCTGACATAAGAATGTTGCAAATATCTATTTTAGTCATTTCACTATTTGATATGTCAGGTTTTTCCCTTGCTTATTGAGAAGTTCTCAGTCGAAGAGCAGGCATCTCTAATCTGGCAGTTTATATGCAGCATTCCTGTTAACATGTTGGCTGAGTTTCTGCCATGGCTTTCATCCTCTATTTCACCAGTTGAATATCAAGACATGCTCAAGTGCCTAAGCATGATAATTCCAAAGGAAAAGCTTCTGCAACAGGCAAGCACTTTTCATCCATCATCTCCCCCCATGTTGGATATATTATGCACAGAATGTGTGGTTGATTAAAATGCTTTCTCAAAATAGGTTATTTTCACCTGGATGGAAGGGAAGAAGAGCACAGATGCAGTTGAAAGTTATGTGGATAATCTTGAGGTTTTAAGCCACAAGGATTCTCCTACTAGCATGTTAATTATGGAACTGGATAAAGTAAAATGTACCTGTACGACATCCAAGACTGGGAAAAGGAAATATTTGGAGCCAAGTAATGAGGATTCTGATACCATGGAAACACATCCAATAGATGAAATTCTTCTTTGGCATAATGCTATTAAGAGGGAGTTAAATGAGATAGCTGACGAGGCTAAGAAGATACAAAGCTCTGGAGATTTTTCTAATTTAACAGCATTTGATGAGCGACTGCAATTCATTGCTGAAATTTGCATCTTCCACAGGTATTTCCTTTCTATTGTTTGACTTTGCAGCCAAAGAAATATTTATTTCCCACCTTTTGCTTTTTGCTTTTTCGTAACTTCTTAATTTTGTCATACCCATATTATGACCTAGAATTATTTGTTCCTTAACTGGGAGATAATGTAGTGCATCATTTACTGTTAGAATAATGTTTATCTTCATAGTTTGAAATATGCAGAAATAAGCTTGCCTATGCTCTTATAAAATTTTCATCTCCTGGAAAACGCTCAGAAGCAGAACACCATGCGATCAATTATTCTGTTTCGACATGGATCTGTTGGGCCCATGCTGTATTCTCAAATGCTCAACATGTCAATTTTGAACTCATAAAATGCCTAGTAAATCTTAGTTGTAATTGAACTCTCTGTCTGAAACATTTTTCCTTTTCTGATTACAGTATTGCAGAGGACAAAGTCATATTTCCTGCTGTAGGCGGAGAATTTTCATTCTCAAAAGAGCATGCAGAAGAAGAAAATCAATTTAATGAGTTCAGATGTTTAATTGAAAGCATTCAAAGTGCAGGTGCAAGCTCTAACTCTGTAGCTGATTTTTATGCAAAGCTATGCTCGCATGCTGATCAAATAATAGAAACTATACAAAGGCACTTCCACAATGAGGAAGTTCAGGTTAGCTTTCCTTGTTTAGACAATATTTCTTTCAAGGGATGTAAGGCATTTTTACCAAGTCATGCATCAATTTTCCAGTATTACTGAACTAGCATCACTGTGTCTTGGCAAAAAGAGCCAGTCATGGGAATTGGAGGGGCTGATAATGTATGGAGGTGCTTGAGGAAGTTAAAAACACAAAATAATCAGCAGGGTCTTAGAAATACTGTATTTGACACTCCCGGGTCTTAAAAAGATTGTATTAGACACTGGTCTTTTGCATGACTAGAAAACTTTAGCGCCAAACATCCTTTTTGGTTCTTCAATTTTGTATGCTAAGCTCCTTGAATGTCCAGGTTCTCCCACTTGCCCGCAAGCACTTTAGCTTCAGAAAACAGAAGGAACTTTTATACCAGAGCTTGTGTGTGATCCCTTTGAAAGTGATTGAGCGTGTCTTGCCATGGCTGGTGGGTTTGTTAACAGAAAACGAGGCCAGAAATTTCCTAAAAAATATGCAATCAGCAGGTTCCTATATTATGCTTCTTGTAGCCACATATTATGAATACTTTCTATTTAAACATCACTATTACGTACACAATTCTAATTAGTTACTTCGTTTCAGCTCCAGCAGCAGACACAGCTCTTGTAACTCTTTTTACTGGTTGGGCCTGCAAAGGTCGTAGTCAAGGTGTGTGTTTGTCTACAAGTGGAATTCATTGCTGTCCTGCTGATATTGAGGAAAATCTTTTTCCATCATGCTCTGCGTGTTTGTGTGCATTTTGTTCAAATGATAGTCCTGTGTCAATCAGTGAAGGTATCAAAAGGCCACAGAAAAGAATCATCTCAGGATCTTGCAAAAAGAGCAATATCTGCAACCCCATAGAGACTCCAGATGCCCATGAACCATCTTGTTCTGATCGGTCTTGTTGTGTCCCAGGTTTGGGAGTAAACAGAAATAATCTGGGATTGACTTCTCTTTCCACAACCAAGTCTTTGCAATCTTTATCTGTCAGTTCCTCTGCTCCAGCCCTCAACTCAAGTCTTTTTGTCTGGGAAGTAGATACGGTCTCTTCTAATTTGGGATATACAGAACGACCGATAGATACTGTTTTTAAATTTCATAAAGCCATAAGCAAAGACTTGGAGTATCTTGATGTCGAATCTGGAAAGCTCAGTGATTGCGATGAGGCATTTCTTCAGCAGTTCATTGGAAGATTCCGTCTGTTATGGGGCTTATACAGAGCTCATAGCAATGCTGAGGATGAAATTGTTTTTCCAGCATTAGAGTCTAAAGAGGGACTTCATAATGTTAGTCATTCATATACACTAGACCATAAGCAGGAGGAAGAATTATTTGAAGACATTTCATTTGTCCTTTCTGAGCTTTCACACCTTCATGAAAATTTTCAAAAGTTTCAAGTGATGGAGGACCCAACAGGAAGTACTCTGGAGCTTTCTACTAGCCATATCGATGATTACATGGGAAAGTACAATGAGCTAGCCACTAAGATTCAATGGATGTGCAAATCTGTAAGAGTTACCTTAGATCAACATATAAATAGAGAAGAACTCGAGTTGTGGCCATTGTTTGACAGGCATTTTTCAATTCGGGAACAAGACAAGTTAGTTGGTCGCATAATTGGGACCACAGGTGCTGAAGTATTGCAATCTATGTTGCCTTGGGTTACTTCTGCCCTGACTCAAGATGAACAAAATAAAATGATGGACACATGGAAACAGGCAACAAGAAACACAATGTTTAATGAGTGGCTTAATGAATGCTGGAATGAACCTTCAGCATCACTTGTGGAGACTGAACCATCCGAAGATACAATTTATAAAGAAGGTATCTCACGCAGAAGAGATTTTGGTGTTGCTTGAAACACTGTGCATTGCCATGTTTATTTGAATTTTGTTTTATCAAAGGCATGATTTGTTGCAGGTTAGTGATGATTATTTCACTAATTTTAGCTTTTCTTATTACAGGCAGAGAGTTTCAAGAAAGTGTAGACCAAAGTGATCTGTTTAAGCCTGGGTGGAAAGATATCTTCCGCATGAATCAAAATGAGCTTGAATCTGAGATTAGAAAGGTTTATAGGGACTCGACTCTTGATCCTAGGAGAAAATCATATCTTGTTCAAAATCTTCTAACAAGGTTATTTTCTGGTGATTATGATATGCTTTATTTTTCTTTAATCTGATACCTTAGAGCACGTGCTTGGATTCATTTAGTTGCAAGCTCTTTTTTATATTTCATAAAGAAGGCCTTACTTTCCTGATCATGAATTCTTCTATTATGTAAATGGTTTGTTCTAGCCGCTGGATAGCTGCTCAGCAAAAGTCACCTCAAGGAACTGCAGGGGAAAATTCTACTGCTTCTGATGTTATGGGATGCTTCCCAACATTTAGAGACCCTGAAAAACAAGTATTTGGGTGTGAACACTACAAGAGAAACTGTAAACTCCGCGCTTCTTGCTGTGGAAAGCTGTTTGCTTGCAGATTTTGCCATGACAATGTTAGTGATCACACGATGGACAGGTAAAGCCTGATATGACTCATAGCATTTCAGGTTTCAAGTGAATTCTGAATGTATGATGTTTTGTTCAATCACTGTAGAAAAGCAACAACGGAAATGATGTGCATGCGCTGCCTGAAGGTCCAACCAGTAGGGCAAATCTGTGCAACACCGACATGCAATGGTCTTTCAATGGCGAAGTATTATTGCAACATATGCAAGTTTTTTGATGATGAAAGGTATGCAATTCTAACTTTTTTTTTTATCAATTGTCAAACTCGTTAGTTTCAATGAATATAAAGCAATTAAAATTGTTTTATTATTTTAATGTTTTCTTTGGCTTGAAAATGATCAAATAACATGAATAGGTAGTGGTCCTTTTCCCTGGTCCAGAAACAGCTTGATTTCTTTTGTGATGATTCTTTATTATTTAGATACGTGGAAAGAAACTAAAGAGCCTTGGGTGTATTAAGTTCAGCAGCTGTAACTGGAGTTCACATCTACTTGAATATATATCTTTGGCCCTATAAAAAGTTCCATCCTAAATTCCTAGAATGCCACTTGCCTTTTAAATTGATATAGGTCACTCTAAACGTTTGTATTGCCTCAAATGTCCATTATCTTTGCCTATCCTAATTTAATCATTTGAATATTGAATTATTATGATGGGTAGCTTTAACTTTAGCAGCCTATGTGCTGAAACTTGCAGTTCTCTGCATCTAACTGACATTGGCATATATCAGGTGCCACAAACCATAAATTTTGTCAGATTAGGGAGGATCGGTGTACTATTCCTTGAAGGAATTGAAATAATGTTTCAAGAAAGTCTAGGGACAGGGAACTGTTATTGCCTAGTCTAACTGGAAAAAAACTTGCTATATGGTTTCGATGTAATCATGAAGTTCATTCCTCATGCCATGTCGTGTTCAAATGTAAGAAATATGTATGGAGAATCTGTGCGATATCAAATATTGATGCACAAAACATATTTGCATTGCCCAAAAGTAGGTTCTATTTCCTCTGGAAGTTTTGAATTTATGGTGGCGTTTTAAGTTGATATAAGAAACTCCTCTCTGTAGAATTCTTGACAACTAAAATTGAGCTGGTTAGTTTGCTTTCGAATGAAAACAATCATAAAAAAATTTATGTCAACTTCTGTTTCTATTATGGTTTTGTTAGTCATTTTACTTATGTCAATAATGTATTTCTGACTTCAGGAGTGTATATCATTGCCCATTTTGCAATTTATGCCGTGTTGGGAAGGGTCTTGGAATTGATTTCTTTCATTGCATGACTTGTAACTGCTGTTTGGGGATTAATTTAGTGAACCACAAGTGCCTGGAGAAAGGCTTAGAAACAAACTGCCCCATTTGCTGTGATTTTTTATTCACATCAAGTGCAACAGTCAGAGCTTTACCTTGTGGCCATTATATGCATTCCGCATGCTTTCAGGTTGTGTATACTCTCTTGTTTTTAGTCCATGTTTCTTCTGTTTTTCTTCATTAAACTTTCGTGCATTTCAGAAAGGTGGCTTATTTTTACCCTCCATCACATGTTCTGTAGGCATATACTTGCAGTCACTATACTTGTCCAATATGCTGCAAATCCTTGGGAGATATGGCGGTAAGAGAACAATTTCTTGCTATAGTTGCTGTCATAGATGTGCAATACCTTGTTCATTGTAATATAGTTTGTATCTCACCAGGGCACTTGAGGAGATGACAGTGAAATTGATGATCATTTGAACTAGAATGCCTTTTACCGAGAGAGGAAGGTTTAGAGATTGGGGATAAACAAACAAGTGTTGTTACTTGTCGATAATTGGATTTCCCCTACCCGTAATTATATATTGACAGAATTTATCAGTATGTTTGTAGGTGGTTTATTCTTCTGATATCAAGAACACTAGAATTTTCAGTTTTCAGTTTTCAGTTTGATTTAGCTTTTCCAATGGCTATCTATGGATGACCGGAATGACTGCCATTTGTGGTTTCCTTGTGCTTTTTGCTGATAGAATGAAAGGGTTGATCGCTTCTTCCTATCCTCAAGGAAACATCCTTCCCTGATAGAACAAAAATTCGTAGTTACTTGAGGATCATTTGCACATTTGATAATACCCATTAAAACAAGAACTTCATTCCCTTGGGCAACAAGAAAGATCTAGTACACAATTGACTAGTTTATATAAACTTTCTTGTGGGTGAGGTATCGTACTTGTTTTGATGGATTTCATCCAAGCACAATAGAACTGTAAAATCTACCCTCTCCATCCTACGCAAGATCCGTCCCATCAGCATTATTTGTTAAATTCTACTAAATTATAATGATAGGCACAAAATTTGCTGTTGCTGTTGTTATCAGTCTCTCTGTTTATTTAGATATGAAATGCGTGAATCATCGTTATGTTCTTTTAACAATTGCTGTAAACCCACCCAGGTTTATTTCGGCATGCTTGATGCACTGTTGGCTGCTGAGGAGCTGCCAGAGGAATACAGAGATCGTTGTCAGGTACACCTTCCTCTACAACTGATCTCTCCAGTACTTTGCATTCTAGTGAAAGTCATCATAACACAGCATTTATTTCTAGTGAAACAAGAAAATGTTTTCAAGTTATGCGGACTGTCCAAAACATGCGACATTTGGGCTGGAAATTGTTTCTTCAACCAAAATTGAATATCTCAATTATAATTTACTGAGCTATTACTTTCAATCTTCTCT
This sequence comes from Salix udensis, assembly GCA_029204005.1. Classification (NCBI taxonomy): domain Eukaryota; kingdom Viridiplantae; phylum Streptophyta; class Magnoliopsida; order Malpighiales; family Salicaceae; genus Salix; species Salix udensis. The sequence continues at coordinate 7,753,382 of CM055030.1, read as the reverse complement.
TATTGATCCAAAAACGAAGAACAAAACAAAAGGTATTTCTCACAAGCGTGCCAGTTTTCCGGTGAAATTTCTTTTTTTTCCCTCCATTTACATGAAAGAAGAAATGGGTTTTTCTTAATTATTGCGGCTTTAACTGAAAGTAAAACCTACTGAAGGCATTCAACTTGTGCAGCATTACATGGACAAATTGAAATCTAGCCATCGTTGTTTAATTATCCATTGTCCCATTCAGAAGTGGTTGTTCATCTTCTTGATTATACTCCACTTGGAAGACCTCTCTGATGTTCATATCTTAATGCAGGATATACTGTGCAACGACTGTGATCAAAAGGGGTCCGCGCAATTCCACTGGTTATATCATAAATGTGGATTATGTGGATCTTACAACACCCGGGTAATCAAGAATGAGGTGACCCATCCCAACTGCACCACACGTCTCTGAAAACTTATTTCTTAAACTAAGAGGTCTAGGCACAGGCTTGTATATACATTTATGGCTAATCAATCATTTGTTTCTTTTTATTCCACTAAGGAGATCCCTTGTCAAATAATATAGCAAATAGAGAAATTTTCCGACAAAATGAAATCAACAACACGGCCAGAAAAAATACAAAATTATCCTTTGAGCCAAAAAATTTAGAGCTATATAGCGATGAAGGTTTACAGGTTAAAAGGCTACCACGAGCTATTGATAGAACTCTATCTTTCAACCTTAGAGTTACAACCAAGAACAAGAGGAACAAGAACGAATTTCTGTATATTTCTTTTATAAACTGCCTAAATGGCTACTCTGGCTATTTATAAAGCCAGCTCACCGAATACAGCTGTGCAATTCTAACTGAATTGCCACGTAGACACTAACAAACTGACTCAATTAATTTTATAGCTGCTTTCTGTTACTCCGTTCCTATCATTACTCTCCCCTGTAAAACTAAGTTTACAAGAATTGAAAACTTATAAAAGAAAAACATTAACCGAACAAAATTCTTATAATGCAAGAAGAATGCGGCTGACTTCATTTGGAATGAATTCTGGAATTAAAATCAGCTTCCACCTGAGCAACAAAATCTAGAAATCTAGCCTTGAGGCCATAGTAGTCCTCCCATGTAGCATCCTCCGGTGTATGCCCCTTCCAATGCACTAGAACATTCACTCCTGCAGCATGGCCCCGGATTGACAAGCTTCCTCTCCAAAATTGCCAGTGGCTCATCTTGTACAATTCCATCTTCGGTAATGCGAGGTTGTGACAATGAAGGAGTCACATGAACTCCCAAGTGCTTCTTCAAACAAGACACATGAAATACAGGGTGTATTTTACAGCCTGTAGGTAATTTCAGCTTGTAAGCTACTGGCCCCAACTTCTCCAATACCTCGTATGGGCCATAAAACTTGGGCAATAGTTTATGGTAGGAGTGGTCAGCCAATGATTTCAACCTGTAAGGCACTAAACGCAAATATACCAAATCCCCAACTTGGAACTCCCTTTCCGATCGATGTTTATCAGCCTGAACCTTCATCCTCTCCTGTGCCGCAAGGAGATTGGATTTGAGTAAGGACAACATTTTGTCCCTTGCAGCCAAGCTTCTGTCAACATTTGCAAACCTTGTAGTGCCTGACTTGTATGGAGTAACGGTAGGAGGAGGCTGTCCATACACCACTTCAAAAGGAGTTAGCTTGGTTGATGAGTGATAGGCAGTATTGTAGCTAAATTCTGCCCAAGGCAACCAACACAACCACCTTTTGGGTTGAGCTGCGGCAAAACACCTCAAATAGGTTTCCAAACACCGATTAACTACTTCGGTTTGGCCATCTGTCTGAGGATGATAACCCGAACTCATTCTTAAAGCCACATCATGTAGTTTGAAGAATTCTTTTCAGAAATCACTGACAAACACTGGATCCCGGTCACACACAATGGTGCTAGGCATACCGTGTAACCTGAACACCTGATCCACAAAGGTTTGAGCAATGGTGACAGCTGAGTAAGGGTGGGCTAAAGCAATGAAATGGGCATACTTGCTCAGCCGATCCACCACAACAAAAATGACAGATTTCCCTTGGCAAGGAGGTAACTCCACAATGAAATCCATCGAGATGTCTGTCCATACTTTATCTGGTATAGGCAGAGGCTGCAACAATCCTGCCGGGGACATAGTCTCATATTTGTGCTGCTGGCAAGTGTGGCATTCAGCGACCATGGTTTGCACGTCATGTTTCATACCAGGCCAATAAAAACTCCGAGATAGCCTCTGATAGGTTTTTAAGAAGCCCGCATGTCCAGCTGAAGGAACTGAATGATGAGCCGTAAAGACCTTGGTTATCCACACTGACCCAGGACTGAGGACTATCCGTGAGTTATATTTGAGAAGACCATTATCAATGTGGAATTTAAGTAGATGATTTGCTGCTGACAAGGATTGTGAAGGAAAGTGTTGTGTCGGATCAGCTCCAGCTAGAACCTGCTGCTTTTTGCTAATAATCCAAGAATCCCCTTCATTGTATCTTCGCAAATCATCCATCCAGTTGTGATAAGGATAAGTGATTGCCAGATTCTCCATATGTTGTTCATCCACTTCACCCCCCGTGGCCACCCTATCCATTGCAAGGACCTGAGCTGATGTTCCCTGGTCGATAGGAGATCTAGATAAAGCATCAGCTGCTTTATTATCACCCCCTGGCCTATACTGGATCTCATAATCATAGCCCAGCAACTTAGTAACCCATTTTTGCTGAAAAGGGGTGTGTGCCTTATGGTTGAGGAAATATTTAAGGCTGTGATGATCCGTCCTTATGACAAAATGCCTCCCCTGCAAGTAATGATGCCACTTCTTAATAGCATGAACAATGGCCATCATTTCCCGCTCATAAGTTGATAAGGCACGGTTCCGAGGACCAAGAGCCTTGCTGTAAAAAGCAATTGGTCTTCCCTCCTGCTGTAGCACAGCCCCAATACCATAACCAGAAGCATCACTCTCTATGACAAAAGGTTTCATAAAATTTGGTAAGGCTAGAACCGTGGGAGAAAGCATAAGCTCCTTGAGTCTGTGGAAGGCAGCAGCAGCTTCCGAAGACCATACAAACCCATCTTTCTTGGTCAACTGAGTCAATGGGAAGCTTTCTTTGCCGTAATGAGGAATAAACTTCCTATAATAGCCTGTAAGACCTAAAAACCCTCTCAAACTCTTCACCGAAGTAGGGGTAGGCCATTCTGCAACTGCCTTTAATTTGGATGGATCTGCAACCACTCCTTCCCTCGAGACAATGTGACCTAAATACTCAATAGTGGAAACCCCAAAAGCATATTTTGACATATTGACGAAGAGCTGATGCTGCTTTAAAATTCCCAAAACCGTATGCAGGTGTCTCAAATGATCTGACCAAGATATACTGTAAACCAGAATATCGTCGAAGAACACCAAAACAAACTCCCTCAAACACTTTCGGAAGATCTCATTCATCAAACCCTGAAAGGTGGCCGGCGCATTTGTCAACCCAAAGGGCATTACAAGGAATTCGTAATGTCCCTCATGCGTTCGAAAAGCCGTCTTCTCAATATCCTCCGAATGAACTCTGATTTGATGGTAGCCGCTCTTTAAGTCCAATTTGGAGAAGTACTTTGCCCCATGCAACTCATCCAATAGGTCATCAATAAGTGGGATGGGATACTTATCCTTTATAGTCAACTCGTTTAACTGTCTATAATCCATGCACATCCGCCATGTACTATCTTTCTTCTTGACCAACAAGACTGGTGAAGAGAAAGGACTATGGCTATTCCTCACAAAACCAGTATCCAGCAGTTCCTTGACACACTTTTCAATTTCTGACTTCTGGAAGGGACCATAAGCATAAGGCCGAATGCTTGGTGGTTTACACCCAGCAATTAGTGGTATTCTGTGATCATAGTCTCTCACGGGAGGAAGAGTATTTGGAGCACCAAAGATGGCAGAGAAGGAATCCAATAAGGCTTGTAACTCCTTTTGCTGTGTAGAGGACCATTCATCTGTGGGTGCTGGTGCTGCCATATTTCCACCTTCCAAAGCACATAAAAATACTCCATAGCATCCAGACAACAACAACTTACCCATTTGATGACAAGAGACCGATTGTGGGGATTGAGGCCGAGCACTGGCCAAGCAAACCTGCTCCTTCCCACTCCAAAACTTCATGGTTAACTTCTCAAAGTCCCACAAAATTGGACCAAGAGTCCGTAACCATTGCACCCCCAACACAATGTCACAACCACCCAATGGCAATGCATACATATCTGAAGTATACCCATAAGTCCCTATGGCTAAAGGAACAGCAGCACAAGAGCCCTTACACTGGACTTGTCCCCCATCAGCAATCATGACATCACACAAATATGATTGATCTAACTGTCAACCCAACTTCTTAACCAAACCGATATGCATGAAATTATGAGAGCTACCCGAGTCAAGCAATACCACAACAACACAATTCTTAATAACAACAGTGATTTTCATGGTCTTAATAGCACTAGGAGCAGGTGTACCATACAAGGCACAAGCTGTGATACAACAAGCAGTTATCTCAGCTTCATTCTCAATTTGTTGCAATTCATGTGCTATTTCCTCCTCTTCCGAACTATTATAACCCATATCCAATAGCAAAATTTGTTTCCTAGTACATTTATGTCCTCTCACAAATTTTTCATCATAATGAAAACAGAGGTTATTCTGCCTCTTATATTGGATTTCCTCGGGGGTTAGCTTTTTGAAAGGCATGTCCTTCCGAAAAGTATTTTCAGTTCTAGTTCTAGTAGGAGCTACCTCATGCTGTAATGGTAATTTTGGACTAGAATTAACAGAAGAATGTGCAAACCTCACTTTCTGGAATTTAGCATCCACTTCATGAGCGAAGTTCATGGCTTCGTGAACTGTGGCTGGGCGTAGCAGCTTGACATCCTGCTTGAGTCCTTCCCGTAAACCACCAATGAAACAGCTTAGCCGAAGGGATGGGCTAAGATCATGAATTCAAGTTGCTAACCTCCTGAATTCAGCAATATACTCCTTCAAGGGTCCCGTCTGCCTGAGTTTAAAGAGAGCCTCTGCAAAATCCTCAAACCCATGCGGACCAAACTCTCTGCAGAATGCCTTCGTGAAATCTTCCCATGTGGAGCAGGACGAAACACAATCTTCCCACTGAAACCACTGTAGGGCCTCTCGGTCAAGGTGGAAGGAAACTATTTTGATTTTTTTCTCCGGCATCACTGAAAAATAATCAAAATATTGTTCCGCTTTATAAATCCACTCAACTGGGTCGTCACCATCATTGAACCTAGGAAAATCCATTTTGATGAAAGGCATACGATTCTCAAGAGGAGAAACCCTCTCTCTCTCTCTCGATGATCCCCACCTCCTCGCCTGCGACTACCGTCACCATCGTCTTCCTCAGATGGGTGTGTACAAATCTGATCAGAAATGGTAGGACTCTCACGACACGACTCGATTGAATCGAAGCGTCTGTCAATGGCTGCGAACTTATCCTCCAGAAGATGTTGGATTGCTTCCAGAAGGAGTTGAGTCTTGGCATTAGCAGCTTCAAGCGCTGACACTCTAGCTTCCATTGTAGTCGATCGGGTACGGGCACGGGTCATACACTAAAGGAACAACTTAGAGGATCAAAGGCTCTGATACCAATGATAGAACTCTATCTTTCAACCTTAGAGTTACAACCAAGAACAAGAGGAACAAGAACGAATTTCTGTATATTTCTTTTATAAACTGCCTAAATGGCTACTCTGGCTATTTATAAAGCCAGCTCACCGAATACAGCTGTGCAATTCTAACTGAATTGCCACGTAGACACTAACAAACTGACTCAATCAATTTTATAGCTGCTTTCTGTTACTCCGTTCCTATCAGCTATAAAGTGCAAAAATTACAAACCGAAGAAATCCACATCAGCTACTAGTTGCACTTCATAAACTCGATGAGAGTTTAGGTTTCATGAGTACTAGCTGGAGGAAAAACCACTTCATAATACTAACTTACAAAAAATGGGTAAGACAATGTGTCAAGTAATGAAGACATTAATATAAACCACTGTTTAATTAAAATAACTATGAATGAGATAAATAAAGATATATGATGTATGAAATGAAGCATAGAATAATAAACAGGCATTAGTAGTTTAGACAAACAAGCATATATATATATATATATATATATATATATATATATATATAAAGCATATCAAATATATTATCATAAAATCAAACAGTCAAAATTTAACTCTAAATCCCTAATAGAGTCATGTAATTCCAACTCGGGGAAAATATTAAAGAGTTTAATTATTGTGAGAGGGATAAAATAAAGAAAATGAGTCTCCACCTAGTTTTATAATTACTCGAAACCCTAACTAGCCTTCAGGTATTTTTGGGTAAGGAATATGAATATCACCCTAAAAAATCTTATCCAAGATAAATTATATTTTTGTTTGATTTTAATGATAAAAATACCTATTTATGCTACATCCCATTATCTTTTCTAAACTAAATATGTGTGTTTATTAGAGGTAAAAACCCTTAGAATAATGATTTGGGATTTTATCTTGACAACGAAGCCTAATTCTTAGTTTTTTAATTATAGGGGAGATAATCAAAGTAATAATTAATAGAGACTCAATTTTGAAACGATTGAAATAATAATTGAACATAACAAGAAAACTATAAGCACATCATAAGTTCATTCACATAGAACATCAAAATATATATACATGTTTGTAATTCAAAGTTGAATGGCTAAATTATAAATTGTGCTATGAACAAGTAAATCACTTATTGTGACTGAAAATTAATCTTTAATAATAATCGGAATTGGTTGGAATCGAACTAGAGAGATATAATATGAAAAACTAATTCTAAAAAATAATAGTAGATGAATAAACAAAATTTCTTTTGATGCTTGTCACCATGGAATAAGGGAGAGTGAATCATTTTTTTTTATGTTTCCCAATTGTGTTGTTAAATGTTTGGCTTTTTGTTAAGAATATTATGGGATGAAGGACCAAAACTAACATAAAAAAGAAACAAAGCCCTTTTCATATAAGGAATGTAAAAATTTCATTTTATCCTCAAGACTTTTTATATTTCATCCATGTTCTCTTAGGTTATTATATTTTAATCCAAAACTTTATTTTTATCATTTTTATATCCCCTGGAGGTTAAGAAAGAGAGAGAAATCTAAGTAGTTGTATGCTCAAGAGATGATTTTGTCATTTGCCTAGTTTTTGTTTTAAAAGGCTAGGCGTGTATGCGTGACCTTACTTTTATTTTAGGACATTTTTTTCTTAATTAAGATGATTACACTAAAGCTTAAAAAATTATCTAATTATGCTTTAATTTTTAAATAAAACTTGAGCTTTTTATGGTAATATTATCAATTAATTTATAAGAAAACTTTATATAAATATAAAATGAATAAGATGTTTTAAATGATTACTTATAAATATTCAATGAACATTTCATGATTTGTTTGTTGATATTTTCTTTTTATATAATACTATATTTTTACTTAAAAAATCATTAGTCTAATAAAATAACAATCTTCTCTAGGTAAATTACATGAATAAAGATGCTAAAGAAATATATTTTTTTAATGATTTAAATCATTTCAATTCTATGAATGTATAATTCTAATTTTGTGAGTTTTTTCATTCATATAATCATGTACCTTAGAAAAAATACGTGTTTTCATAAAAAAAAAACATCTACATATTGTTATTATCTTTTGTTTGAAAAAGAAGAGATATATTTATTTTAAGCACGGTAATCTTATCTCACATTATCCCTAATATATTTATTTTAGGTTCAAAACTAAAAATACTTCTAAAAAAATGGTCACTATATCACTCCATTATATTAAGGACTCAGTTATCCTTTTTCTGAACGACAGGGACTAATTTGATGAAAACTAAATACCACAGGGATCTTACAATCCAATTGTAAATAATAAATGTGGAAACGCCAACCAACCAAAAGCAAAGTCTACCCGAACGTTAAAACCGCTCTCTTCTTCCTCACCCTCCCTCTCTCTCTCCTCTTTTGATTTAACATCTCTCGGAGTGTAACTATAAATTTCCCAGCGATTAGAATTATATCAAAGGATCATTGTCTTACAGAAATTTCATTTCATGACCAAAAATTCCATCCTTTTTGTTTGTTTTCTTCGTTCCACAATTCCCTCACAATCCAACCCTTTCACCACACAGCTTCACATAAAATAAAGAGAGACTCACAAATTCAAAAGTAGTGATTTTGTTTGCGAATACCAATGGCTTCCTCATCATCACAAGAGAGATCAAAGCAACTGCACAACTTTTCTTTTCCTTGTTTGAAATGGGGCAACCAGAGACTCCTTAGATGTGTCAAAGTCAGTGATGAAAACATCAATAGCAATGATGATGATCAGCATCGGCAAGGATTTCAATCAAAACCCATCAATTTGGTTTCTTTTAAGAATTATAAACCAAACCCAATTCAAGTCAACAATGTTGCTGCCAAAAGATTGAAGCTTCCTTCTTCTTCTTCTCCTTTTGTTGTTGAGGAAGAGAAAGGAGGAGAAGATATCGATGAATCTCCAAGACCCTGGAATTTGAGGACTAGAAGGGCAGCTTGTAAGGCTCCACTTAGAATTGAAGAGCAGTCGTCGAGGAGAAATGCTGTTGTTTCTCCAAGGGGGTATCTAGAGATTGATTCGCCGAAGAAGTATTATGAGAGTTTGATGGTGAAGAGGCAGCAGAGCTTCGAGATGAAGGAGAAAGTCAAGTTTTCGATTTCGTTATCGAAGAGAGAGATTGAAGAGGATTTTCTCGAGATGGTTAGAATTAGGCCACCAAGGAGGCCTAAGAAGAGGCCTCGTATTGTACAGAAGAATTTGGATGTAAGTTCTTCTGGTTTTGATTTTTCTTGTTTGTTTGTTGAGAAAATGCTGGAAAGTTTTGTTTTCAATGAGTGATTGGCTAATCAATCGTTTCAATAAGTTTTTGGAGTTCTTGAGGTAGAATTATCAAGTCATTGTATTTGATTCGTTTCTCCCCCAAATTTTCTTGTTCCAGTACTAGACAGATTAAAAGTTGTGGATTTTCATTTGTTTTCCTTTTTGTAGTATTTGATTTTATTTTTTTATTTTTTTTGTGGTTGGTGTCCAGAATGCTGATTTACATTATTTTTTTCTTTGTGTGGCTATTTTACAGTCAATTTTCCCTGGGCTGTGGCTAGCTGAAATTACACCAGATTCATACAAGGTTCATGAGGTCCCTGAATCATGAAAGGTGATAATCTCTAGTTTCATATTCATGTTGTTTAAATTTCTGGTTGGATAATCCAAATCATTGCTGTTGTTGATTGCCTTTTTATGATTTGTATGGATAGTTTGGATTATTAGTTATGGTGTGGAAATTGGTTTTGCAGGGATTGAACTGAAAGCAAAATTGTCTTCTGGGGAGTCTCTTTATATTCTACTTCCTAACACTGGTACAATTTACCTCGACTTGTGGTAATGCTGCACATTTTTGTAAATTGCAAATTCAATGAATAAAATCTTAAACTCTTGCCTTGTTTCGCAATTTTTCTTAAGATTCTGCTTTCATTTATTGATTCCATTAGTTTCTTTTCTGAGATGCTCTCAACATGATGGAGTAGCCCCTTCTTCTTGGCATAATTTTATGCCTAAAATCATCTTTCAAATTTATATCGAAAGAGTTCATTCTAATTTGATGCTTGAAGCTACATGCTATGCAATTTTTATTTTTTATTTTTTCCCCTGGAGAGCTGAAGTACTTCATTGATTAGAGCCAGAATGCAAAATCCTTTGTTCAAGGAATTAAATATCCATCAACCATTTGCCATCTGGATCTGATAGTTTGCTCAGAGAATGGCAATCTCATTCCCATCTAGTTTGGCATGAGTAGTGTACAAATAAAGCTGCTAAAAGCATTTTATGATACATGATAACAGCTTTGTCACCGGATTCTCTTAGAGAGAGACACCTGAGAGCCTGAACTACAGAAAATACAGTGTAGATGGGTAATCAAATCGAGCTGCTATTTTGCTGTAGCCATGCCACCTTAACTACAGGAGCTTGCATAGATGATTTGAATGATGAGAATCAGGTTCTCCTGACCGTTGACTTCATCTAGCTCCATAATGTTACCAATATTCGACTTCAACATGCCTCCTGGATATAGTTTTTCACACTTCCCTTAGCTGTGTTTTTGCCGAATGTTCTTGGAGAATAGAAATACCATTGTGCACTATCTTTTATGCTGTCTCTTTGATCTGGACCTTGAAATCCCTTGCCCTCCAAATAGATTGGCGTAGCAAGGGAAATAATGACCTGACCATCTTCAAAAGTTTTTATCAACCGATTAAGGGGTTACTAATTTGTGTTTATGGTCTTTGTGGGACTTCATTTTCTAGACAAATTAGTTGCATTACTTATAATCCCAAACAGGCACTTATTGCACAAGACACTTATTCACTACAACTCATTAAGATATGTCTTGGAAACAAGGACTCCAGCCGCTGATGATTTGGTTGACAAATCTTGTTCTTCTGATAATTTCTCTGACACTGAAAATAGACCAAAGGGGAGTTTCAATGATTCAGAAACTCACAATGAAGTAGATAAACAACCCAGAAAGTTGAAATTCAGGTTTGAATAGAAACCTTGATTCAAAGATAACCATGTATCTAAGAATCAAAGATATCAGAAAAGAACTTGAACGTATTGTTTATAGCGAAAAAAGAACCTAAAGTATGCGAAGATGCCGCATGATCAATTACATCTTAAAAAGTCAGTTGCTGATCTTTGTACTAGTAAAGAATGTCCTTTGTACCAGGTAGTAATATGAATTATTCAATAATAAGAGGTTGCCCATTAAAAACCCTCGTAGAACTAGGAAACTTCCAAGAATAAGCTGTTAAATGTCATTACTGCATTACAAGGAAAAGAATCTTCTTCAAATAAGAATAAACAATAGATGTTTCATAGGCATTTTGTTTAAGCCTTCAAAGCTTTTATCTTGCCAACACTTACCTCCAACAACTATGTATAAAAAAATTTAGCTACTCTCTTTCGTCTTTCATCCTTACGGTGTTGTTGCTCCTCTCTCTTTAAATCTTGCCTTTTATAGAATACTTCATATAATTTATCAAATTCTTTCCTTATAGAATCCCAACCATATGGGATACTTCTTTGCATTTTAGCTAAAACCTCTCTATTCTTTTTCTTTTGATAAATATTTGACACAAGTAGAAAAAGAAGATGAGAGACAAGCAATATATGATATAAAACACTATAAAATATAAATCTTGATCCAAAATTTTAAATACAATATTATAGGCACCCAACTCATTTTAATAAGACTATCCGAAAAGTTTAATTTACCTTGTTACCCGAATTAATCATCCCTTATAATACTTAGAATCATGTTCTTATTAATCTTTTTTTTTTCTTTATAAATAGATATTCTAGACAAAATTAAACTTTGACACTTTTTTTAACAATGAACCCTAAACACAAAAAAGGACAATAACAAAAGAAAATATATCAAAGTAATCCAAAACAACTTTAATCAAATTATACACAAAACAAGACACCAAGAAAAACAAGAAAAAGATATATGCAGAAACAAATTTAAACAACAATACAAATATGATATAACATGATTTTCAAAGCCTAATTCCAATATCAACTTATGCAAACTCCATGGATATAAAAATTCAGAAACCCAAAAAAAAAAAAGATAAATAACTTAAGAAAGATAAAATTTAGGTTTAGATAGAAATCTTGATCTAGAGATAACTTTGTACCTAAGAACTAAATATATTAGAAAAAAACTTGAATTGATTGTTTATAGAGAAACAATAACCCAAATTATACAAAAACGCCAGAAGGTTAATTACACCTTGATAAGTCAATTATTGATAAGTCGATTACACCAAGTAATCCTTGTTTATAGCAAGGAATGCAATTTGCATCAAGCAAAAATCTGAATTATTTAATAATAAGAGGCTTCCCATTAAAAACCCTAATAGACTTAGAAAACTCTAAAAAATAAGGTGTTAAATATCCTTTTATTATAATGAAAAGAATCTTCCTTAAATACAAAGTTCATAAGTAAAAAGATAACAAATAACAAAAATCATATTGTATATGCTGACCTGTATTGCAAGATCTTTTTGAACGCATATTGATCTGAATTTTAATTTAATGTAAAATAATATCTTGAAACTATTTATAAAATAACATTGAGGGTATCAATAAGAGGTTTTTTTTTCTTAAACAGCCTAGCTTTAAGGCATGAGCTTTTCACCCTTTTCTTGTTGGTCACTAATCTATATCAAAATTCACAATAAAAACACTAAAATGTTTTAGTTTTTCAATGTGAGATTAGAAGCCCATTAATAAATATACTCTATGCTTACAAGAAAAAAAATTGTGTTTTCTAACATGGGATAAGAAAATATTTTTGATTTATTTCCTTCAACTTGAAAAGAGAAGATAGTTTTCCATTATGGTATAAAAAACCTTTTAAAATAATATTTTAAACTTTATTATTTACCACATATAACATTTATATCTACATAGATTGTTTCTTAATTATTTCATGGATTATTATAATCTCAAATCTATTTTTTTCCCAGGTCATCTCGTATGATCCAGGACCTAGCCCCTTGGCCATGTTTAATTACTACGGCTAGCATCTGAATTTCCTGAAATTCTTTGTTAAACTTTTTTCTTAGATCATCTCAATGTCAAAGTCAGCAAGGGTAACAAGATAATTGAAGGTGAATCGATTGAGTAATATGTAATCATTTCATGGCGTTTCATCAGCAACAGATGGGAGCTCACATAGAAGTCTGCTTCACTGTAGCACACCACATTAATGGCTACATTTGTTATTGCGGCCAACCGTCACAGTTTTTTTATGCGAGAAAACTCATTTCTCGGAAAGTGTATTTTGTGGGTTCAGGTGAGTGAATAAGATCTCGGCTATTCCAAGTTTTTATAAGGGTATATGTCCTTACTCGAACTTGAGACATGTTATATAGATCACAAACCTTTTGTCATCACACCACGCTTCTTGGGACTAAACGATGCAGTTGGCCTCAATAACCAACGCACACTAGGCTGCATTATCTTTCAGCAGTAACCCAGATGTGCCGGTGTAGGTCTAAGGTGCATTGGGGAGAAACATGAACAATGAAACAACATCCTACGTCAAAGCCCTTTGCTAAAACATAATTAATGGTTCCAAATGAGTTGAATTTGAACTGAATTGGTAGGGAAGAGTCACAGATAACTGTGCACAAAAATGGAAGGGTATCAATGGTGGGAATGTTTCTTTTCTGCACTGTCAAGTGTTGGTTTTACAGAGAGCAAAACTGTTAGATTTTAAGAAAGAATTCTGAGAATTTCGTGAAAAACAGACACTGTAGAGATTCGTACGGACGAACTCTAAAAATCTCCAGAAAACAGCTACTGTGGAGATTAAGAACTGGGAATGGATTTTTCCAGAAATTGAGAACTTCACGAATTTGATAGTTTTGAGTAGAGAGAACAATCACACATTGGCAGAATAGCTTCGTATGGTTACTGCCATCCCATAAATTTTATTTATATGAAACAAACGATTACAACGGCTAGTTTCTTTCAAAAATTCGTTACAGTTGACTTTTCCTTAATGTTTGACTATTAACTGAATTTAGCTAAACAATGCAGTAATTGACTAAGTACATTAAGGATATTAATAATCCAAATTACAATATGAATTCAGAACTAAAAACACTTAAACTTGATCTTCAATTCTTCGGTTCTTCATGATCCTGTTTCGCAGACCTGGAATCACACTTCCAGTTTTCAACACTCCCCCTTGATTCCTGAGCTGCGCATTCCCACCATGTTCCTCAGTTCCTCGAACCTCTCCTTTGCAAGAGACTTTGTGAATATGTCAGCTAGTTGTTCATTGGTGCTGCAGTACTTCATCACTAGTTCACCTTCTTGTTGAAATTGTCTAAGTGCATGAAACTTTATCTTCATATGTTTTGTTCTATCATGGAACACTGAATTCTTTGAAATAGCTATTGCTGATTGGTTGTCACAGAATAGATCAGTAGGTTCTTCTTGTTCACAATTCAAATCTTTCAAAACCTTTCTCAGCCAAACCAATTGATTAGCAGCCACATATGCAGAGATGTACTCGCCTCGGGCTGTTGAATGAGCAACAACGAGGTTGCTTTTTTCGAATTCCGACAAAAAAATTCCTTCTCCTATTGCAAAGCAATATCCGGATGTGCTTACCATTTCCTCATCACTACCACCCCCAATCACTATCACAAAACCCTTTTAATTTGATTGTGTTCATTCTACTCGAAATACACTCCAAAGTCCATGGTTCCTTTCAAGTATCTCAACACTCTCTTTGCGATTTGTGTAGTGTGTTTGACTAGGGTATTGCATGAATCTAGATAGGTAGTTAACTCGTGAAAACTATATCCGGCCTAGTTGAAGATAGGTACAATAAACTTCCAATTAGGCTCCTATATATTCTTCCATCCGCACTAGGGGATCCATCTTGTTTTGACAATTTCATTCCAAGCACCATTGGTGTCTTGACGAGGCTTGCAATTCTCCATTGCAAATCTGTTGAGCAATTTACTTATGAATTGCTTTTGACATACAAAACACCCCCTTCTTAGTTTGTGAAATTTCCATTCCTAAGAAGTGTGCTAACAAACCAAGATCATTCATTTCAAATTTGTTCTTCATGTTTCTTTTAAATTCATCAATAAACTGCTCATTGTTACCCGTGAGCAACAAATCATCAACATAAACTGATATTATCATAATTTGATCTCCAACTTTCTTGACATATAAAGTAGCTTCATTCAAGCTTTTCTCAAATTCTAGACTTGTCAAGTATTCATCTAACTTGCTATACCAAGCTCTAGGAGCTTGTTTTAATCCATACAAAGCCTTCTTCAATAAGTAGACTTTGTTCAAGTTTGATTCATCCTCAAAACCTTGTGGTTGTTCCACATATATTTCTTCATCTAAAGAACCATTTAGAAAGGCAGACTTGACATCCATTTGCCAAACTAACCACCCCTTTTGAGAAGCTAAAACAAGCAGCAATTTAATTGTATCCATCCTAGAAACCCGGGTGCAAAAAGTGTCTTGATAGTCAATGCCTTGTTCTTGTGCATAGCCCTTAACTACCAATCTTGCCTTGTTTTTTATTTATACTCCCATCAGCATTGAGTTTAGTTTTGTATATCCATCTAACTCCTATTACTTTTCTATGCCTAGGTCTATCCACCAATTCCCAAGTTTCATTTTTTCTCAATCATATTAAGTTCTTCCTTCATTCTTTGCTACCCACATTTTTTGATTCCATTGCTTCTTCAATATTAGTAGGTTCGAGTAGTTACTAAGTTGCATCTATTGTAAATATCACTTAACAACCTAGTTCCTCTTACAGATTGTTCATCTTCATCTTCTAGTATTTCTTCTTCATCTTCATCCGAATGATGTTCTTCATCAGATTCAGGTGAAACTTCAACTCCAACTGGTAAGTCCATTCTGTTTTCACTTAATTTTCCAGTTTCCCAATTCCAAGTTTGTTCCTCAGCAAACTTAACATTTCTTGCTATTACTGCTTGGTTTGATTTAAGATCATATATCTTATAGCCACTGGATTTTGAGCTATACCCTATTAGGATTCCAATCTCGGCTTTTCGATCTAGCTTACTTCTTTTCATTTACGGTTTGCGGTACATAGCATGGGCTACCAAATATTTTTACATGATCTAATTTTGGTTTAAGTCCAAACCATTCTTCAAAAGGAGTTGTATCTCCTATTGATTTTGAACTCAGCTTTGTTTAAAATATATGCAGTTTGTACTCACGGCTTACGCCCAAAAATTTCAGGGGGCAATTTCTTCTCATAGAGAAGGCATCTAGCCATCTCCATTAGGGTCCTATTTCTCCTCTCACTCACCCCCATTTTGTTGTGGGGTGTATGGGGACTAGTGAGTTGGTGTTTAATACCTTCTTTAATAAGGTATTCCTCAAACTTATGGGAGGTGTATTCACCCCCCCATTATCGATCCTCAAGGTTCTTAGGCGGCAGTTTGATTCCTTCTCAGCTGCAGACCTTAAACCTTAGAAATGTTTCAAACACCTCACCTTTTGTTTTGAGGAAATAGACCCAACAATATCTACTAAAATCATCTATGAACAGCAAAAAATACCTTGCACCATTTAAGGACTCATTTTGCATAGGGCCACAAATATCAGAGTGTACTATCTGCAGTTTAGTGTTTGATCTAGTAGAGGAATTGTTGAATTTAACTCTAGCTTGTTTTCCTAACTGACATGCTTCACATACATCTTTTAGTTCCTGTATGTTAGGTAATCCATCTACTAGTTTTAATTCTGCCATTTTCTTTAGAGACACATAATTAACATGTCCCATGCGTTTATGCCATAAAACAGAATTTCCAGTTATGCTAGTGTTCATGCTTAGATGTTCAAGTTGTTTTTCTATACTAAAACACCTATTAGACATTTTTGCAGTAAACAAAGTGACACCTTGATCATCTTTGATTGTGCAAATTCCATTTAAGAACAGTAATGAGAACTTATCCTCAAGTAGTTGACCTACACTAATGAGGTTTTGATCAATTTCAGGTACATATAAGATGCTGTCAAACTTCTTTGTACCACTTAGAGTATCAATTTTAACTTCCCCTTTACCCTCAACACCTACATATTGTCCATTTGCAACTTTGACCCTAGATTTATAGCTCAAGTCTAGGTTTTCAAATAAACACAATTGAGCAGACATGTGGTTTGAACAACCACTGTCTATTAACCAAGTTTGATTACTTACCTCTGTTTTGCTGCAACTTTGAGTTGTAGTGGTTGTGAATAATACCTCATCTTTAGTCTCCTCTACTTCAGCAACATGAGCTTGGTTTGCATTGCCATTTTTGCAGAACTTCTCAATGTGGCCGAACTGCTTGCACTTTCTACATTGTGCATTTTTGAAGTAACACCATGCCTCTAGGTGATTGGTCTTTTGACAATATCTGCAGGTAGGGAATTGATCTCTTTTCTCTTTTCCTTTTGTGTTGAATCTGTTGGACTGGTTGGACTGATTTTGGTTATTTTGCCAACTTTTTTCCTTGCCAAGATTTTCCAGATTTTGGCTTTCGTTTTTCGGATTTACGAAGAACACACAGGGAATTTTGAGCCCTTGTTCTTCCTTTGAATCCAGCAGTGAATGCTTCCTCACTTATATTCTCTTGTCTCAATGCCTGCCTTTGCTCCACAGTTTGCAATGCATTGATGAGTTCTTGAATACTTATTGTAGTCAAATCTTTAGACTCTTCCAATGAACAAATCTTGTTCTCGAATTTTTCTGGTAAACTGACCAGAATTTTCTCCACCACTCTTGATTCTTGAATGTCTTCTCCAAGCAAAGTCATTTGGTTCACAATTTTTGACACTCTTGATGAGAATTCTTTGACATTTTCTGATTCTTTCATCTTTATGCCTTCGAATTGTCTTCTTAAGTTCATAATCTGCATCCTCTTGGATTTCTCATCTCCTTGGAACTCAGCCTTCAACTTGTCCCAAGCTTCCTTGGCTGTTTCGCATGCCATAATCCTTGAGAAAATTTCCTCATTCACTGCATTGTGAATGCAGGTAAGGGCTTTGAACTTCTTTGTTCTTTGCTCATTGTAGTATCTTAGTTGGGCCATTGTTGGCTCTTCGTTCAAGGGATTCAGTTCCCTTTCATTCTCAACATCATCCCACAAATCAAATGCCTTCAGATACATCCTCATCTTCACAGCCCATACTCCATAATTCGCACCTGTGAATACTGGAGATTTTGAAGAGAAAGAGTCCATGTCTGTCAGTTGGTGTGTTTCTTCTTTTAGTCTTGCTCTTCTTGATCAAGACTTCACCGAATGGACAACAAGGATACCAATTAATAATTCTTGTCAATTGTTTATCCCTTTAAAGAACAAATCAAGACTAAATTCTTGATTTTAACAATCTGCCAATTTAAAAAAATCCTTCTTTCCCTTTCAAGATTTTATTCAATCTTGAAAAAACTCACTTTTTCTACTCACTCGTGTTTCTCTTATCAATCCCTTTTCTAAGACCTATACTGCTCTGATACCATGTTAGATTTTAAGAAAGAATTCTGAGAATTTCGTGAAAAACAGACACTTTGTAGAGATTCGTACGGACGAACTCTAAAAATCTCCAGAAAACAGCTACTGTGGAGATTAAGAACTGGGAATGGATTTTTCCAGAAATTGAGAACTTCACGAATTTGATAGTTTTGAGTAGAGAGAACAATCACACATTGGCAGAATAGCTTCGTATGGTTACTGCCATCCCATAAATTTTATTTATATGAAACAAACGATTACAACGGCTAGTTTCTTTCAAAAATTCGTTACAGTTGACTTTTCCTTAATGTTTGACTATTAACTGAATTTAGCTAAACAATGCAGTAATTGACTAAGTACATTAAGGATATTAATAATCCAAATTACAATATGAATTCAGAACTAAAAACACTTAAACTTGATCTTCAATTCTTCGGTTCTTCATGATCCTGTTTCGCAGACCTGGAATCACACTTCCAGTTTTCAACAAAAACCTGGTATTTTTATTGGAAACTCATAGCTGAATACCATGTTTTTACATATGTAGCTGTGGTCCAAAAGGAACTCAATTGATCACAGTTGACTTCCATATTTAAGAAGTCTCTTGGGCTGTTTCTCTAAAAAGAGGGGTTAAATTTTTGGAAAACTGGGTTTGACAGGCATAAATACAAGCAGGCTTGGCTAGCTATGAAAATCTGTTAACAGAGTTTAACATTAAAAGACCAAAAACAGTGATCCTCCGATCAGCATTGCAGGCTGATACGGGGCTAAAAGCAAGTAGTCATTTCTGTATCAGGGTAAAGCATGCCCGTTCTGGGATTAGCTTCTTCATATAATAAAATACAGCCTTGACTGTAAATTTTATTCTTTCCTTCTTGTTGATGGCGTCATCTTATCTTCAATTTATTAAGAAACCATTTCAACTAAAAGCTTAAGCTATTAGATGAGGTCCCAGAATATATTATATCATTCTCCAACACACCCTCTCAAGTGAAAGCTTTTTGGCTTTGAAACTTGCACACAGGCCTATACTACCTTGTGCTTGATTTTTATCAAATAGAATAGGGGTGGTGAGATTCAAACTCATGACCACTGGGTTAACAAGGCTCTGATACCATATTAAGGAACCATCTCAACTAAAAGCTTAAGCTATTAGATGAGGTCCCAAAATATGTTATATTATTTTCCAACACATTTGTGGGGCATTATCTATTGAACAGCACAATTAGCATTATGAACAGCACAGGTAAATTTAGCATTTTTTTAATCCATAGTGATGGGATTTTGGTATTTGCTAGAATAGAAATTTTGAGAGTTAATTGGTCTCAGCAAACAGCAATACAGCATAACTACTAAATTTCATTGAAGATGAATGTCCATTCAATCTTTAGATTTGCCTATGCTTCGCATCCTTTGAGAATGTTTTTTCCCAAGTACTACTAGGCATGCTCAAGTGCGGACAGAAATAGTGTATTTCAATCTTCATTGTGCTTCCACCTGTGTGAATTCAGTCAGAAATTTCTCTACAGATAACGTTTCCAGCAATGAAACTCTTTTTTCTATTTGTTCCAATACTATTGTTTTGTGAAAAATATTACTATTTGAATGATCATTACTTGTGACGCAAGGAAAAGAAACAGTGATTCTGAAATGGATAAATCAAATCGCAGTTTATTTGATCCATTATTAA
The DNA here is from genome assembly GCA_029204005.1 of Salix udensis. Classification (NCBI taxonomy): domain Eukaryota; kingdom Viridiplantae; phylum Streptophyta; class Magnoliopsida; order Malpighiales; family Salicaceae; genus Salix; species Salix udensis. Next base: position 7,733,475 of record CM055030.1, on the reverse strand, counting down.
TTGAGAAAAAAAAATAAGCAGGGAGAAGAAGGTCACCTCAACTTTTTGAAGTTCAATAACAAAATTACTTGGAAATGAAAAAAAGTTGATAGCTTCTAGGTATTAATTATTATTTGAAAAGAAACAAAAGGACTAACTGGTAAGCTCCTTCAAAGCTTCTTGGTGGTGAGAATGGGATCTATTACCTGATTTTTTCACTTATGATCAACACGGGGAATGGTTCATGTTTTGACTGGGTTGGAAACAATGGGGCCCCTTGAAGAAAACAATTGAAGAAATGATGATCTTATCCTCGTACACTGCATAATTCTCAACAACCCTGAAGGAAGCTACCATATTTCTTTCATGTACTGGGTATGTTGAAGCCTTAATAATTTTTAGCTGAAGCATTGAATGTTCTAGCCAATCTAGTGAAACTGCTTTTCATTACAGTTTGTTCTTACGACAAGAATGATTTGATTTCGGACTTCGTAGAATCGAAATGTGGGATCCAATGTTGATAGGTAAGTCTATTATGAGAGGAAACTTAAGCTTGTAACACATTGAATCATATTCCTAATTAGTACTTCAATGGGAAGCTGGGGGGGTTCGAAACTTGAACCATTTAGGTTTTAAAAAAACCCCTTAAGGATGTGGTGTTGGTCGAGAAAACTCCATTCCTGAAAAGTGTATTTTGTGAGTTCAGGTAAATAAGTTAAACCCCGGTTTTCTCAAATTTTTATAAAAAATGCATGTCCTGACTCGAATTCAAGACTTGTTGTGCAGATCGTAAATCCTCTGCTATCACGTCACACACCATGTGACTAAGTGCAACCAAATACCGCTTACAACTTAATTGTTGTCTTTCAATATCAGATTTCAGCACCTGAGGTGGTAATTAAGGCTGCTTGGAAATCTGGATAGATATTAAACCGTAGGTTTTAACTATCATGTTCTTCATCATGCTGTCTTGACAAGATGCCATCTTCTTTAAGGTGTCATAGCTTACAAAACAAGAGTCACTGGTCTGAAAGTGCTTGCTCACTTGAGGTAATCTGGCGTTTCACAGATGATTGATGAATTGCCATTGATTCTGTTTGCCTCGATAGAATCACCGTTTCATATTCGGAGGTTTTTTCACTCATGAATTCTTTGTAAATGGTGTGTTGCTTGAGAAATAAGAAACTGATGTCAATTAAAGAGCTGTAGCTAGTCACTGTTACATGAAACTGACTAAATAAGGAAGGAACAGGATTCTAAATTCATCCCACTTACAGGGAAATTCTAAAAAAACACGTAACCTCACCAAACCAAACCAAGAGACAACTCTAAAATCAATATGTACATTGGTAAAAACATAGACAAAAAAAAAGAAGAAAAAAAGTTGTCTTTGAATAAACTAGAGGAGACTCCCTCTATTGAAGAGAGACCAAAAAAGACAAACAGAATGCGACAAGCCTTGAAAGAAGGTTACCTGTTCTTCTGTCTCCTATGATTGTGACAAGGTGATTTGCCTGAACAATGAACATTCTCAAGGCCGTAGTTAGATCTCTCAATTCCTGACCTCGATAATTTCTCCATGGTTATTGCTAGCTTCCAGCAAACATAAGTACTACTAGACTTAAGATCAGCAGAAACCAAAAGAGCCCACAGAATTATAATTTAGAAGATGACATTTGAAGGATGAAAATAATCACTTTCTGATCTTCTTTTCCTTTCCATTGCGCATAAAGGATCCCAAACCGAAAAGATTTGCAGTTCCTTTGTAAATGTAAGGTGGTGGCAAACTCAACACAGGACTAATCTTACCATAAGATCCTCCCTTCTTCAATGGAGGTTTTTTTGGTAATGAATAAATAAAACTAGACTCCGAAGACGATGATGGTTCTGACTTTGCCATGGAAGCTGATTGGTGCCTCTGTGAATTGTTCTTGCGCGTATCCTTCAACGTTGTTCTCTTCGCATTCGGCTCAGAACCAGTTGAACTGCTCCGTAATAAAAGTGGTATTGAGCATAGGCTTCTCTTGATATCACTGTTGAGACTACTACATCTCTTGAATCCCCAGAAAGACTTGGACTGAGGCTTTTCCTCCAGCCGATTAGAATTCACAACCAGCAATTCCCTCATGCTATCTTCAGTAAAATTGTCATTAGCAGAAGGAAATGGAAGAGGAGGAAGAAGGGAACCTTTTCGTGGCGATTCATATCCATGTACTTGCTTTGAGGGAGTGATTCTCTCTTGAATTTGAACCGGCAGGATCATTCCATCTGCGAAAATCTCGTCTGCCGGAGAAGATTCGTGGCCTAAACTACTGCAAATACTGAACTCAAAATCAGAATTCGAGTCCAATAACTTTGTATCCCTTCTTGACACCTGCTCAATTTCCCCGTCATGTCCAAGGCCATTAGAGAATGATATTCGAGGGCTTGTTTCCGAGCACATAGTGGTGGCCACAGTTTCAGATTCTTACGAACATGTCAAAGACAATGGAACAGATGTTGTAAGAGAAGAGAGAAACAGAGGTGGAAAAAGAAAAGGGAAAGATTCAAAGACGATGGCTAAGAGAAGAACATGTGAGGTTGAACATTGACAATAATGTATGTCTGGACTGGGAAGTCAAAAAGAGATGCAGAGAATTGAAATGTCAAAAGGAAGAACAGATGGGACAGGACAAGAGATCAATGCAGCTTTTTTCTTCTTCTGAGGTCTGAGGATTTAAGTGATTCGAGGAAAACTGAAGGATCCTACAGAGGAAGCATTTTCTGATCTTCTCTGAAATGGAGCAGGGCAGGCTGCAGAGAAAACAAAATCAAGGACCATGAGTAAAATAGAGAGGTGTAGGTAGGTAGTTTGGAATCGCACTCCCCTTGACAAATTTCTAACTTTTTTTAGATTTGAATTAACTTTGTTGATCTTTTTTATTTGTTTTAATATATTATTATAAAAGTAAAAAAAATATTATATTAATGAATTTTTAATAAAAATATTCTGAAAAACAATCATCCTAACCCCATATTATGTTGGTGATTTTAGGGGCATATTTGGTAATTGGCTGCATATAAAATTGGTAAATGAAGCCTTACCACAAGGGACAGAGAAAATTGGTTTACTTGTACAAGAGGCGAACGAAATTGGCAGACAAGTATTCTTTCACATAAAGGATGTTTGTCATTGTCTTTTAAAGGTATTTTTTGAATTTTTTTATTTTCCATTTTAATTTTTTTTAAATAGTGTTTTAGATCATTTTCATGTAATAATATTAAAAATAATTAAAAAATTATTTGATATATTTCTAAAAAAAAAAAAACTTTCAAATCAAACCATCACTAGAATTTGCTAGAAATGACAAGCAAAAAGGGTAATTTTTGGATAAGAAAGAGAGCAAGGCCATCTTCTTCTTCTTCATCTTCTTTTTCTTTTTGAAATTGGAGAATAAATTAGTATTTAATTGTTTTCTTTTAAGAAATAATGACTTGTGTGCTTAAAGTATTAACCCTCTTGCCATGTAATTGACTTTTGGGCTAAAATTTCAACCAATTAAAGCTTCATTCGTTCCTTCAAGAAGTTTCCAGCTTCCTTTATGTTTATGGGATAAGTTTTATTTTAAAGGTGGAAGAACTCATCTGACTCATTTGCTGAGTTCAATCCTTCCTTCTACTCATTGTTCAAATAATTTGTTTTTTTCTGTGGTAGGTTATCAAATCTATATATTTTTACCTCTTTACTCCTCCCTCCACTTGCCTCTGGCTTCCCACCCTTTCTTTACCAAGTGGTGTAGAAACAATAATGCTCTTCTCATCAACATTTGGTAGGTCATAATGTTTTCGTGCATTGACTCTCTCTCTCCCTCCCTCTTTCTCTCTATCTTTGTATTGCTTTTGTTACACAAACAAACATATCTTATAAATTGCCATACAAATGCATGTGATGATGTTATTTTATGGAAGATAACTAATTTATTATTCACGAAAAACCCACATTTTTACCTCTAATTGGTTAATACATCAATTTATTTAAAAACATTTCCCATGGTTTTAAGTTTGTTTGTAAATCAGTTTTCTTTTCCTCTTTTTTTTTTTTCATGAAATTGCAGACCTATTCAACTTGCATGGTGGGCTATCTCCATGTAATGAGTTTAACAGGTTAATCTAATGAGTTTAACAGGTTAATCTAAATTGATCTGAGTTAATATAGTTTATCAATGTCTTGATTTTAAAAAAATAATAATTTTGTCCAATATGTTGAGAGGCTTGAGACTTGTTCTGAATAATCTTTGCATAATAAATATTATTCATGAATAGTAAATAGGTTTACATTGAGATAATAAATAAAAGAAAAATGAAGGAGAAAGCGAAGGAGATGGATCTCGGTCTAAACAACCATAAATACTATGATCAAGCCCAAGACTCATTTAAAATGAGTCTTGCATTGTGACACTATTCATGAATAGTAAATATTATTCATGAATAGCAACTGTCTAATATATTGAAATATGGATCAAAGATCAATCATTTAGGTGGAGTGATTATTGTGAGAAGATCATATACAAGAGTTATGTCTTTGACCGGAACGGTATTGACAACCTTGATTTAGTGTTCTAGAATAGAAAAGACAAACAAACATGTATGGTTAGAAACATAAAGATACAAATATAAAAATAAATTAGTTTTAATGATAGTTTTAAACTAAAATTCTATCTTTTTAAAATTTAAGGATATAGGAAACATATCTTCTCTATTTTAAGTGTCTATCTTCTTCTTTTTTTCAAAATAATAATAAAATGTTAGCTAGGTCATGGATGGCTAAGGCCGCCTAGGAGAAATAACTCTCCAACCAACCCATTTTTTTTAATTTCAATGTTTCATCTTACATGATCATGATAGTAGGAGTTGAAATTTGCCAATCATGGTATTATTAATTTATGGTTTCTGCCTATCTTCATACTATATTTCAATTTGTGTGGTAGATATGCTTACTAATACAAACAATTTGATTTACGTGCTGATCAGATCTTGAGAAAATACAGACTATGCAAACATGGCGACCACATCTTCTTAATTAAAAATTGAGACCCATGTTTTGAACATTTCCCCTTCAACTCTGTGGTCTATACATTGCAGCTGTTGAGATGTGTTGACTTTAAACACTTGGTGATCCTAATAGAGATGTAATGTTGACGGAAGCCGTCGAAATTTCAATTCCATAAATGTCAGGTTCTTTGAAGAACTTCTCAGGATGCAATGCTGGATTCTCATATATCTTTGCTGTTTTGTCAATCATATAAATTCGGAAAGTCAGCGAAAATCAGCATCAAGATGAGCAATCCCATAAATAAGCTTATGTGAAAAGATGCCACCTGGTTGTCAGTTATGTTTTGGTTGTAACGATCAAAACGTTTCATACCAATTAAAAAAACAAGATAAAACAGTGTTGTTTTTTATTTTAATTTAAATCCTGACTTATTTTGGATTTTTCATTCAAATACCGGTCGAAACGTTTCGACTTTGTTCCGCACGTTCCGTTTCGGCCAAATAGTATTTTTTTTTTTAATAATAAATAATTTTATAATATCAATCATATCTTTTAATCGACCATTAGATTTAGATGAAATTTTACTACTGCTTCGGATTATTTATTATATAACTTCCTGTTCTCTGATTCAATACTATTGAATTCTTCATACGCACAGGAGCATCCGGAAGTTGAGGCAGAAAATTATGGGCAAAGTACCACAAAATTAGCAAGGGAAATTAAGCAAAATATATTCCTAATTAATTCCATCAATAATATTAAAACAAATTATTTTAAATATTTGGTCATCCATGGAGAAAATATCAAAAAGAATGGAAATTGTCTTAAATTCCAAAAATCAATAAAACAAATAAAAAATTTCCCTTCATTTATTTTGTCAAACATATTTTCAATCCCCCATTTGTTATTTCTTCTTCTTCTTCAAATTTTGTTTCCTAACCATACAAAAATACGCTCTAGGCAATTCAAATTATAGACAAATGTTTTCAATAAAGTATTTACTAGATAAAATTTGATAGATTTTTGCAAGAGAAAATAGTTGCTAAAAAATAATATTTTTTTTAAAAAAATCAATTAGAGATAAAATCAAATAAATAATAAAACTAAAAAAGCAAGGATTCTGCTAGATCATGTACAAAAGTGTCTTGTGACGTGGTTGATTTTTATTCAATTGAGACTCAAAATAGAACGAGATAAATATTACGATCTCTTCAACAATATAGGCTTGAATATCGAAGACTCAGCACGTGTCTTATTTCTAATTTTTATCTTTAGGTTAAACAAGTACTTGCATGGAATTAAATGAATATTTTTATTTATGCATAAAAATACAATCTAATTTAATTATTATACATGTGTGATTCAAACCTCTCGAATGGATACATCCATCTATATTATACCGAGCCTCCAACTTTTACCTCATATGATAATTGTATGGGTAGATGCTCTATCGAGTAAAACAATAATGGAGGGAATATCATCTCAAGTTTGCAAATTGTTGGATGATATTCATTTGAAGTCTCTTTAAGTTTTATATCTACAACTTCTTGGCACATATATTTCTAAAGAAGTGATTGAGAAGGCATTAGTCCATATGTTCTTCTTGTACTTTTAGTAACTAAGAAAGATGATACTTAAAAAATGTGTTGATTGTAGAGAAGTAAATAATATATCAGTAAAGTATAGATATCATATCTCTAAAGATTAAATGATATGTTTGATGAACTGTATAGATATTGGGTTTTTTTTCTAAAAGTTATCTTAAAAATTGAAATCATTATATTATTGTGAAAAACGATGATGAATGAAAATTTTCTTTTAAGACTAAATATGGTTTGTGTGAATGGACTAAAAAAGTGACATTTAAATGGAAAAGATTTGTTTTCTTGGATAAGGTGTTAATGCAAAAGGTATTTAGATAAATGAGGTTAAAGCTAAGGTTAAGGTTATAAAAGAGGGCATAAAGCTAAGATGGTAGTAAGGTAGGAAGTTTTCAAGGATTGACTAATTTCTATAGAAAATTTGTGAAAGATTTTAGTATAATAGTTGCTTTATTAACTAAAATTGTGAGATTGAATGTGATGCTTTAGATATATGTATTGGAGTTGATTTAAAAAAATAAATAAAAGTCTTGTAATCTATTTCAATGAAAAGCTAATTGATGTAAATCTAAACTATCCAACATATGATATAGAGTTATTTGTATTAGCAAGGGCTTTAAGGACTTGACAATATTACCTTAGGCCTAAGATGTTTATGATTCATATTGATCATCAATCCTTGAGACACTAAAAAAGTCAAAGCAAATGAATCATAGACATGCCAAATAAGTGGAGTTTATTGAAACATTTTCATATATCATCAAATAAACACAAGGAATATAGTTGTAGATGCGTTATCGTTGTCATAACCCAATTTTGGTTTTCCTCTATAAAGTCGTCTTTTTCCTTTTAAATATATAATAAAAAAGGACCAGCAATTTGATTGCCAAAGATAGGTTGAATAAGGATGTAAGTGCAAAATTGAAAGCTCAATCACACCCTTGAAGGACCCAAATGTGAAGAAAATAAAATTCAAGGTTAACTTGAGTGAATATGAAATGAATTTGTATTAAAATTAAGTATAAAGACTTACTTAGACTTTTAATAGGTTAATATAATTAAATCATTAACCTAAATTAAGATGTAATTGAGTTTAAGACTTAGTTATAGATTGTATTATTTGAGGCTACAAAATTACACTATAAAGTATATCATAAGATATTAAAGATACAAAGTACAAATAAGCATGATGTTAAAATTTGAGCCCTAAAATGGTCAGGTTTAGCTCGACAAAGCCAACAAATTGAAACATGACTTAGAATATCAATTAAAAAATTTGTGTCTCATAGGTAGGGTTTCTCGTACATAATTATTCTCTTTACCTTCACTCTCATAGATTATTAAGTTTTCTAGTGAATATGCTACTTGGTGAAGACTCTTTAAAATTTTTAATTTTATTCTCTTTACCTACACTCTCATAGATTATTAAGTTTTCTAATGAATATACTAATTGGTGAAGACTCTTTAAAAATGTTAATTTTATTACTAATCCCCAAACTTTTCAATCCAGGAGGAAAACCTATCATTTAAAATCAAGATGGTGACTTTAGTGAGGACTTATATGATATGACTAAGCTTTGTTATTTTTTATGTTTGATTGTTTGGTGTACTATTTATTTTATTAGTCTCTTTACCTATACTCTCATAGATTATTAAGTTTTCTAGTGAATATACTACTTGGTGAAGACTCTTTAAAAATTTTAATTTTATGACTAATCCCTAAACTTTTCAATCCAGGAGGAAAACCTATCATTTAACGTCAAGATGGTGACTTTAGTGAGGACTTATATGATATGACTAGGCTTTGTTATTTTTTATGTTTGATTGTTTGGTGTACTATTTATTTTATTAGTGTGTGTAATTTAATCTTAGCATATATTGTTTTATATATTATTCATGTATTAGATCAAATATAGATTTATGCCTTCATGCATTTTAATTATTAGAGTATAAACCTAATTCTAGGTTAGATGAAGGATTATCGATCTACCTTATGATTTTTAGTCGGAGCTCAAATTCATGAAGCACCCACCTATAAATTAAGAGTTTACTTGGTAATAATAGTCACATTGTGTCCCAAGCATTCTTAAAAACCTCTATATTGCCTTCACAAGATGTGTTCATTATAGAGATTATTGAACATTTTGAGACTAAATAGTAAGACTACCACCCATGTAATGGCTAGAACACGTTCTTGTAATGTTGAATCCTTAATAACTCATTTTGTATTGAAGAAAGATTGACATAAAATCCTAGACTTTGTAGGATTTATATGAGTTAAGACCATGACTTTCATGACGTATTATAAATACAAATAAAAATATAAGTTAATGCAATTGGTTGAGGGGGACTACCTAATAACCAACTTCAAGGAATTATCTCCTATAAAAAATATAAATTACTAAGTGATTAACATGTAGAAGGTTGTGTTAATGTTGGGAAATATAAAAAGACACCTTTTTTGAACGAAGGTATAAGAGAATTGTTTATCTGGTGAGGTTTCCAGTACAAGTTTAAAGCAATACAAGTATAACATGGATATTGCTCATGATTTATTGAGTTTGTATTGTAGATAAAAGAGATAAAAAAAAAACATGCAAGAGTAAACCCAATAGTGGAGGGATCTGACTATGTAGGAACATTCACTACTTTTAGTTATAGAGATTGTCACTTATTTGCAAGTATGTTCAGGATGTCATACTACAAGCATGTGATGGGTATTTTAGCACATTAATTTATGTGCATTGTAGTCATGGAAAAGTATTTAAAGGGATAAGCAATCCTACTGAGAAAAAGAATTTAAAGGGAAAAAGGATGTTGATATGGTAGTTATAAGGGAAAAAACCATTTCAAACACTATTATCTATAACCCCTTCATCCCATATGGCTAACATTAACTTTAATTGACCTTTTTCTATTAAACATATGACAGTCGAGCGAGAAAAAAAAATCGGGAACAACTATCTCTTTTACCGCTACCCTTTTATCCTAGTAACACTTGCACAACTACAACCATTTTATCTCAACTTGTAAAGCTATGACTCACATAGAAGTATCATGCTAGCATTGCAAAACACAACATTAATATATGTAATGCCTTTAAAAACAACTCTTATAGTTAATCAAAGTTAGATGGATAACATTTTAAGAGTATCCAAATTTGGATACAAATTCCCTACCTATCATGTTATAGTTAGCAGATTTATAAACATGTTAGAGACTAAAGACCCAATGAGCTAAAAGGTATCTCTAGATAGGATTTATAAAATACTGGTAAAATCTAGATACAAAGTCAATAGTTATGAAGACAGGTTGATAAGCAAATGACTAGCTAGTGCAAAGATTTCCATAATAAAATGATGCAGAATGTTGAATTAATGAACTTTTAGAATTGAGAGGAAAATAGGTAGAAAGGTGTTTATAGTAAATAATTCTGGCAAGAACAAAAAGGTTTATTGGGTATAATTTATTGTACATCAATTGCCCAAACTGATTTTGTATAAACCTATAATGGAAGGTAAGAGAAACTATAATGCCTTATCATATAACTCAAAGTATTCCTACCAAAGCATACAACAACACACCTATTTTTAAAACAAGGATTTAAGGCTCAACACGCAATGAGAGGTTTTAGATAAGCCTAACAAATAGAAACATAGCCTAGAGAAATAATCAATCAATAATACAACTTATCATACGTAAGGTGCACTAGAAGTGATATGTTTTCTATTTACCCAGACTCTCACAAACCATTAGTTTTTCTAGTCACCATAATTCTAGGATGGTAACTCTTTTAAATCATAATTTTATGATTAATCCTAAAACCCTCTAATTTGAGAGGAAAATTTGTCAATCAATAATATGCATATCTTGATAATCATGAAGGTATGTAATTCTTAATACTTTGAATTCTATATTTTTATTTAAAATTAAATATTATGACTGCTTAATTGTTCAATGTGTGAGTTACTTATAAGAGAATCTCATACTGGTGGATTTATCAGACACTTTGAGATTCCTAAAACTTTAGAATTTTTACATGAATATTTTTATTGGCTTAACATGAAAAAATATGTGCAAAAGATTTGTGATAGGTGTATAACATGTAAACAAACTAAGTCTAAAGTGATGTCTAATGGGTTATATACACATTTACTTGTTCCTAAAGAACCTTAGGTTGATATTTTTTTTACTGTATTTTGGGTTTACTTCGGTCAAAGAATGGAAAAGACTTTGTTTTTTTTCTGTAGATAGGTTTTTAAGATGACACATTTCATATCTTTTCATAAGACTAATAGTGCAATGAACATAATGGATTTATTCTTTACGGATTTAGTTTGGTTACATTATGTTCTAAGAAGCATTGTTTATGATCAAGATGTTAAGTTTTTGAGTTACTTCTTAAAGGTTTTGTAGGGTAAGTTAGGAACTAAACTTTTATTTTCTATTATTTTTCATCTACAAACAAATGACCAAAATGTAGTAAATAGGACTTTAACTTAATTATTAAGAGTTATAATTCAAAAGAATCTTAAAATTAGAAAAATTGTATGTCATTTATTGAATTTGCTTGTAATCGTAATGTGCATCTACTACTGATTATTGACCATTTGAGATTGATTACGGTTTTAGTCCCTTAACATCATTAGACATAATTCATTTATCTATCGATGTAAAGGTTAGTTTCTATGGTAATCAAAAAACATAGGCGGCGAAAAACTTAATGCCTTCAAGGTAATAAGTATGGTGTTAGTGTTACATTCAATATTTTTAATTCTTTTTATTTGATATAGGTGATGATCGAGGATAAATTATTTTTAAGATATAGGGAATGATATTATTTAAGCAATACTAAGAGATCTGTTAGAGGTTCTAGTTGGTCCACTAACAAGACTTGGGGTTAGAGGTTCAAAAATACTTTCAATGGACTTCTTCAAGATATAAAGGTCAAGGTGGATTTGTAAAAGGATATTAAATAATAAAGAACAAGTCTTGATTAATAATGCTATTGGTTAGCTTGTTGGTGGGCATTCATACATTAAAAAAATAGAATAAAAAAATTCAAATCTGTTAGTTTTGACCATTTGTTGTTGTTTTGGTCATAACTAGTTACATAAGGAATTTTAATATGATTTTAGTTGCATTGAAAATAGACATTCATAGTTATCAAGTGATACACATTTTAATTAATTAAAACAATAGATAACCATGTGTTTGAAGTTGAGTTTCAATTCTTCCCTCGTATTACAAAAACAACTTTAATCCTATTTAAAATAATTGGGCTATTGTTTTATTTATCTTTTAGTTATTACTATGCCTTTTAGAATTAATAGAGCTTTTATTTAAATATGGGTTCATTGAATTATTATTATTATTATTATTAATTAAGTTTATTCATATCCAGTAGGGATATCATATCGAACATAGGATTTTTTTGTAAATACTTTTTGAGGATAGATTATTTTTAATAGTGAAATTGGTATTCTCACTATTTTTTTATATGATTGAGTGACTTTTATACTAAGTTCTAGATTGAACTTGCAAATCTTTGAATAGTTGATCAATTTCTTTGTGATTTTGTTACTCGTCTCTGTAAATATTGGGTGAACTTTGATTATTTAAGACTAGTTTTTATTGGATAAATTATAGACAATTCAAATATAATAATATTAGTGTAATTTAAAAGGTGTACACATCAAGTATAATAATATTGGGGATCCCCAGACATCACCTGCTGTGTCCTTGCCACTTGGCTTCTTCTTGTACTGTGAAATGTGGCATTCCGACCTCCACACACGGTCGAACCAAGGATGGCAACCAGAAGCACAGACACTTGTCTCATCACCTCACGGCAGTTCTCGCTGATCCCAGTGCTGTGATTCTGATGGGACTTATTTTCCCGAAGCTTGTTCCGTTGATGACAAATACCATCACTTTCATGAGACCCATTCACGTGCGATGATTCTCTTTCTTGGGTGGTGGTGCACGCTTCAAGATGCTTGCCCGAGCAAACTAATTGCTAGGAAAAGCAGTGAAGGGAACAAATGTGATGGTGGAATAAGTTTTCTAGACGACTGCAAGGTTTACAAAAACACGACATTAAATTTCTATTGTACAAAATTGATAAGCGAATGACATTTGTCACCTTGTGAGGGGTTTGTAGCTCTTAAAATATCGGGTACACGCAACTGCAGCCTCCCTCGTCTAATCTTTTTTGTTTAATTCATAAACCACCCTTACATTTTGAAGCTCAATAGTGAAACCAATAGTTCTAAATGCTTCTTGTATGAACAATTGCATTGGTAAGATTTTACCCATTCAATGACACAATTAAGATCATCGAAGATCAATGACATCAAATTTTAGGTTAGGGTTCATGTAAACATCTGTACAGGCCTTGTAAATGGGGCCACCATCTGGAGGTGGATCGTGAGGATGAAAACCACGTTGCTGGCACTGTCTTATAACCGACAGTCCACCTGGATTCGTCAATCTAAAGATGCCATGGTTTCTGCAAAAGGGTGTAATTGAAACTTGATGAAATTTGACATATATCACCCAAAAAATGACAAGTCATTGGGATAATGACACTTACCTTGAAGAATCTCTTGGTGCCATGACAATGGCAACCGCTTCAGGCAACATAATCTGAAGAAAGAAAAAGTTTACAAAGATGGGGAAAATGAGGAATATAAAATATTGGTCGGTCGGTTGGTTCTTTGTTGCAAGGAAGTCATTTTGAGGGGATCATGCCAAAAGTTTATCAAAATGGAACCTCTGGCAAACACTGGAATGGAATGAAGTGGATTTTTTATTACAAAAAATCCTCATCCAACATGGGCAGTGGGTGACATAATGGAAAATAGAGGCAGGGACTTAAAACAGCTTTGGCAGTTTAGGTGACACACAGAGGACTTATAGATGTGAAAAAAATTAGAGCATTACATAATCACACTCATTTACGTTGCTTACAGTCCAGCTGCTCAAACTCTTCAAGAATATTCACCTTTAAAATTTACTCAGACCACAGACTATCAGATGCCCACCATCTACCAAATTGACAACTCTAAGCATACAATCAACAACACAAGGTTTGCTTACGACTGCTTTTGCAATAATGATAGATAGATTTCATAGAAGGAAGAAGCATTCACCTGATATGAGTAATGGGTGTGAACATCAATTGATGACATGAAACAAGACTGCGTAGGATGTGTCTGTTATTTGCATAGCAGGGATTAAATAAATCAAGTAGAACTAAAAATAAAAATCAATCGAAAAATAAAAAGTGTACATGGCTTCTAGCATTTCAAGATTAGACAACTACTACAACTAATCAGACCAGAAGAAAAGCCGGTAGAACAGGGGGGCTAAGTTGCCCGGTATTAATTAGATGCTCCAGTTGACATTTGAAAGAAAAACAATAAAGCAAATCTTGCCTTCTGCCCAAAACTTGGAAATATACCATTTAAAATCACCTTTGCCACAGCAATCCCTAGACAATTATGTAGCTCTCTCAATTAAATTAAGTTACTGTTTAACGATGACAAACTTCTAGTGTTTGTAATCAAATGCCTTCACCAATTGCAATATAATAATAATAATATTATATAGTGGTAGTGGTAGTAGCAGTAGTAGTAATTTGTAAAGACGATCCAAGCAATTGCTGCTTCTGACTAATTGTAAAGACAATCCAAGCAATTGCTGCTTCTGACACTCCTAATCAGACCAGCATTTAAAGCACATAACACGGACTAATGTTTGCCTGCCTGATGTCTCCTTGGTCTACCAATAAATAGCAAGAAATGATAGTTTCCAAAGAAATAATGGTTTCCCTAATCATGGAAATTGTAGGTAAACAACTCAAGTCCTGCACATTCTCTCCCATATTGCCACTTTCAAAACCTTAGATCCAGTGTATGTTTGTCCCTCTATTACCAATATATGGTGGAGCCAATAACCTTTAAGTTTTCAATCCGCAAAGCATAAAGCTTAACTTTGTCACATGTAAGAGGACAAACAAGAAAAAGAGATATTCCACCCAAGGAACATTGCAGTTCCACAAAGTTAATGAATATCACATGTAGCACCAACAAAGAATCATCAACATCCAGCAAAATATTCTAGCCGCAGCAGTAACAAGAACAATAGCAAACAGAGTAATTGGACCATAAATTACTCACATGAATCCATCCAAGTGGGAAAAGGGATCGTTTATCCTGCACTTCAAAAATTTCTTCTTCATTTGTTGTCTGACACTGAATAAAAGTTATGCATTTATAAAATTAGAGAATGTAAAATAACAAAGGAAAAGTACAGATAAGTTTATTTATGAAATAATGGCTAATGAACTCCATGATATTTTTGATAGACAGACTTTTAGGTTTTTCTTCCAAATAAGTTAAGTGTTACATTTATCTATAATATCCTAAAAACACATTTGAAAATTTATTGTTTATATTTTTTTTCCATAGAAAATACTTTAAAACGAATTTCATTATCATAATTTTCACTTATGCTATTCTTTTCGATTTTTCGCCTATTAATATTTTAGATTTTATAATATAAGAAAAAAACCCTTAAAGATTTATTATCTTACAATTTTATCCTCATTAATTGCTATACTTCTTCAAAAACAATTATGCTAATGATCAATAAACTTTTTAGTTTTAAAACAAGATTAACAAATATGAATAATTATAATTTCTACTTTTAGAATAACAATATCATTTGACTGATTATGAATGAGTAATTATATTTTCTACTTTTACAATCACAATAACTAAAGCAAGATTTACAATAACAGTACTATAAAAAAGTAGATTACAGTTATAAATTAATTTACACGTGAAGAGAAATTTGACATCAAAAAATTTTAAATGAATAAGAAATGGAAAAGATAAGAAAATCCACTCAAATGATGATAAGAAAATCAATGATTTTCAAATATATGAAGAGCGTAATATAGATAGCACAATAAAATAACTTTTAGAGAGAAACTATAAAAGTAAACCTATTGGTCTTAAAAGTTTATCACAAAAGTTGTTGGTAATTTTCCTTTCAAGAGCTAACATATGTACAGTTCCCAATAACACAAAGCATTATGCAATTGCTCTACTCAAACCATGATGAAACTACCATACCGAATCTGATGTTGATTCTTGCTTTGGAATAATGAGAGCTGTAACATAGAACTTCCTATTTTTCTGCAAAGCACAGATGATTGAACCATGAGAGTTATAGATTGAAATATCTGAAACCCCAACCTTTAAGCTATCAAGACTTACAAGTGAACCAGCAAGGACCCCACAAGTTTCTAAATTTTTATCAGTATTTCTCTTTGCCATCTTCATGAAGTTCTCCATCAATGTAGTTGACTGCAAAGAGATACAACAATTGTCATACAAGAAACCAAACAGAGGCGTATTGACCATTCTCCAACTGCTATCATGCTACTTGAGCATTCAAAACATTTACAAGGGTAATGCATTCAGATGTATTCAAGAAATTGAAAATTTTAATATCTTTCACAAACTACCCTTATTTTGTTTTTCTAATCACAGTAATTTAAAATAATCACACAAAGTGCACTGACATTATGAGTTAAAAGATGAAGCAAAGAACTAAAAGCTAAACAAAATATAGGATGGAAACTATTACACAGTGAATATTTTACATCCTCGAAGAGATTCCTAATATCTATACTCCCAAAAGACATGAGAACATAAAGAGCAAGGTTGTTAAGAAGCTCACGATGTGCAATTGCAGCGGAGATTTAGAACAAACTAAATCATCAGGCGAGGAAACATCCATTTTATGTTCTGCCTCAGAAACTTGGGGAGGCATTGCAGGGATTAAATCTTGTACCTCTGCAAGTACAGGAGGAGGAGAAGGTTGTCTAATAACATCTGGGGGAACTGGGATTTCTTTTGTTTCAAAGGAAATCAAAGAAGGTTCCTCGTCACGGAGCATCTGTTTTTCACTATGCACAGCGAGAACTGATTCTAAGCTTGATCTTTCTGCTTCTGATCTGCTATGCTCTAGTTTTACAGAAATTTCATCTTTTACGGATTCTGATTTTACAGAAAGTTTATCTTTTACAGATTCCTGCAGCCTGTTTTCACACATACATACACATAGATTGCCCAGAACCAGAATTTTTTCAAATACAGAATAATAAAAGAGGGTGAGAGAAGAAAACGATGCAATGAGATTTTATAATGAATAGAACATTTCTTCCAAAGAAATAAATTCTAAGTGAAACAATTAAAGTTTCTACCAATCACATATGCCTTTAGCAAATATCTTGTATTTTTTTACTGGGTCAATCTTGTAAATCCAGAGTATGGGACAAATTAAATCCAAAAACTTAAATAAAAATCTAACCTTGGGATTTCAACTGGTGTTAAGTCGATGATGCTTGGGTATTTGACCTGCATTTACATCAGATATGTCAGTGCAAGCACTGCATATGAAAAAACCCAAACATAAAGGTATAACACATACCTTAGCACTTGTTGGTTGCCACTGCCCATTAAGTCCATTTGGGCCCAATATAGAATGTCTGGAGAGAGTATCCTCATTTGGTTGAGGAAAGTTTAAGGATCTTCAAGAAGAAAGCAAACAAGCAAAACCAATCAAGCAAGCTGATGAATCCACATATGATTCTACATCAACTAATATCTTTAGTTCAGATGCATTAGAATCACAAACTGAATTCCCATTCACAAACAGAAAGATTTAAACGTTTTTTTTTTCTGTTCATGCCATCATGGTAATAGAATCACCTAATAAGGTTTTCTTCAAGACCGAAACTGGGTGGCCAGACTCAAATGTGATCCTACCAAACTACGCAACCAAAAGGTAAAAGATTCAACTGGAGTTTTCACACTTGGCTGATCATCATAGAGATCTTAAGCGACCAAGGTTAAATTGGGTGTCAATTGTACATCATACTCAAAACAATAGTACATGCATACCTACAAGGCATATAATATCTCTCTCTATATATATATATGGGTGTAATAGGGACAACACTAAACTGGAATTCTTGTGCACTACCAATCTATAATATTCTGCATAATTAAATTATAGTGATAATTCTAATGGAAGCAATCAAGAATTGTGATCAAACTAATAAAAGAAGCACACACAAAGCAAGCATCTATTATATAATAACCCACCATAACATATAAGGGGGGATGCTGAGTGGCTAAAGAAGGATGAGATATGGATTAATACCAGCACTCGTGTTAAAGGAAAGGAGCTTAGAGTGGCATTAACGGATTCAGCTTAAGGTAAAGGGGGCAATATCAAAATTAATAAATAAGCTGCAATGCAGCTATGTTTAAAATTTTATAAAAATATGATCTCTTTTTTGATCTTCAAACCTCAAAACAAAAGATCAATCATAATGTTCTAGAAACCCATAGAAAACAAAAAAAATAAAACCAAGCATTGTTCTACTTCATGCATTTCTGAAGGAATATTGTCACGCAAAGCAGGAAATAGTTAAATACATGTAAAGATGCCAGTAACATATATCAGGTAATGGGATAAGAAAAACTCTTATGTCCGAGCAGAGAAGCATTTCAAAGAGAGTTGACTATAAACCTGGAAGAACAAGTAAAATACAAGTAAAGCTAGTTAAATACAAGTAAAGATGCCGATAACATATATCAGGTAATGGGATAAGAAAAACTCTTATGTCCGAGCAGAGAAGCATTTCAAGGAGAGTTGACTATAAACCTGGAAGAACATCACTTACAATCTGCGGAACTGCTGTTCCACTGGCCTAACATATGAATATTGTTCAGTTCTTGAACCTTGATACATGGATTCTCCAGCAGCTGGTATCACTGCCTGTCAGACGTAAAATAGTAGGAAGATCACAAATTTTAACTTCATCAATAGAAACCCAAGTACAACCACAAATAAAAAAGAGCAGCAGGGAGAGCTTCCCCTAGTGATAAACTTAATATCAAAAATCCAAAAAAAACAGTAAATATGGTCTAAAATTATAAAAACTGTACCTTTGTCACACTACTGCCAATCAAGGTTTTCTTGTTAAGAGGAAGTTTCTCTAGCAGATCATTTTGATACTTATAGCCCCATCCATTTGATTGTTGTGTAGGTTTCCGGTTCAACTCTTTTATCCTCTGCTGCACTACTGGCTTCAACTGCTCCAACTCGGTCAAAGCATCCAAGAATTTCTACAATAAAAATCTGACATCACATAAACACCAAGCTTTCAAACAAAGAATTCTTGGGGAAAAAATTAAAAACAAGAGAATATTACCCTTCTTAGGTAATTTTTTTTGCTTTGGGGGAATACTCTATAACCTCTATGACTTGGTATTGTTTCTGAGACCAAGCTGAAGAAAAAGGAGGCACGTAATGTTGGTGATAGTTTCTGAATGAAATTCAAACTAAAAACAACGACAACAAGAATTGATCCAACTAATATAATCGAATTAAAGTAACTGTAGCATGAACTTTCTTCTTTTTTTTGCAAAAATTGAAGAAATACATATTTTTATCTCCAAAAGAATTCCCCCACAAGTTTACATCAACACAGTGCAGCGTAGACATTAAAGTTACATGGTAAAATGAAAGAGGAGTCAAAATCAATGATTTTCTTCTTACCTTGAAAACCTTAGTAACATAACGTACAAATCTATGATATTCCTCTCTGCTCGAAAAATGTCAGCCTACAATGTAAGCATTAGAACAAAAAAATATTAATTAACTTAGCCACGAGGCAACTAGATTACAGTCACAACATAACATCAGTCCAAAAAAAAGAAGAAGAAAGCATTCCTGATATCTGGAAGAGCCATTAATACTTAAATTTAACATCAGGTAAATTAATTAATCACACATTATCCAGAGGCATGTCGATCTAACTCGTCTATTAACACTTAAATCATCAAGAAATTTCAATAGAAACCTTAAGCAGAATTAACACAAAACCCTAGCCAATTGGAAAAAACACAAAACCCTAGCCAATTGGAAAAAAACAAAAAGCCCTAGCCAATTGGAAAACACAAACCAAAACAAAAGAGATAGCAGTAAGACACCTGTTTGAGAATATTATTAGCGATCCGGTAGTAGATATTGAGATTAAAGCGATTGTCGACATCCAGTCTCTGAGTTCTCGCTTCTATATTTATTATGTCCGTACAAATCGAAGAAAAAGATGACGAACTCATTATTTTCTCTCCTTTTCTCTTCGGACTTTCTCGTTAACCAAACAGCATTTGGATTCCTTGGAGTAATGATATTTGATCGGTGATTTTGGGTTTGCTACTGGAGAGAGGTCACTAATGCCGGCTTGCTATGCTTAAGCAGGGGAAGAGGACGCGATGGAAACTAGGAAGGAGGGCATTTGGTTCTTGTTTCGAGGGTAACTATGGTCATTTGGATTCCTTGTATTATACAGCACAGTGAGTTTATTGGCTTGCAAAATTAATTTTTTTTATAAAAAAAAGTAGACTTTTAGAAAATAAATTCGTGAAAAATGAATTATTTTTTAATATTTTGAAGTACATTGTAACATAAATTGAAAAGTATTTTGAAGTATTTGCCTATGTTATAAAACAAAATCTAGAAAATAACTTAGTAATATTTTATTTTATTTTTAAATTTATTATAAAAAATGAAGAACAAATCTTATAAAGTAAAAAGTTGAATGAGAATTACAAATCTTATTTTTGTATTACTTATCACTACCAACACAAGACAAATTCTAAGAGGAAAAGTAAGACCTACAAAACATAAGAGAAGTTTAAGAATTAAGAAAACTAATATTGTCAAAACAAGGAGTGGTGAAATACAAAAGAAGATATGAAAAAAGAAAAAGAAAAAAATAAGATGGGAGTTAATTAATTTGACAGTTAAAAAGGGAGAAGTTTTGAGTTATTGTTAGGGTTGATAACTTATGATTTAAGAAGGGGTAAAGACTAGAGGAATGATAAGGTCACGAGATAAGACTTGAGAATTAATTTAACAGTTGAAACTTCTCGCAAACTTGTAAAATTAGTCAAAATTTACTAATTTTACTGAGTTTAATCAAGTTCATTGAATCATGTTTTAGTCTGATTCTGCCTCAACTTGTAATTTGACAACCTTAATCCCTTGCCATCAATGTTAGCAACAATTTGGACAATAAAATCTCTAGTCTACATAAAACCATTGCTTGGCCAAAACTTAAGCAAATAGATATAATAAGAATATGATCAAAACATTATAACATTGTCAGCATATTAAGCCACTACAATGTTTGGAATGGTAATTTTCAAGCCTCATACATATCCATATCTATATGACTTTAAATATTATGACAAACCTTATTGTTTTCATAGTTCTCATGACATTGTAATCACTAAGCTTGGTCCACTACCATGGATTTGTTGGTATGAAGGAACCATGACTTACCATATAAATCATGCAAACATGTTATTCAAAAAGTGCATCCATCATCTTTAGAACATGATGAACATGAAGCCAAAAAGACATTGAGTTTCGTAAGGTAAATTGTTAGGTAAAAATAAACATAAAAAGGAAGTTGGTCAAATTGAGTATTTGATAGCTAACTAAAGTCTCTTGAAATAGGTAATACCATTTCTTTTTTGTACATTTGTCACCAATAACTTTATCATTAATCAAATTACTTTAGACAAATAAATTAGACGCAAAAGTTGTATCAATCTGACACTATTAGACGAACCCAAATAAATCATTATTATAATTAAAAAATCTAAATCATGTTGTGGGAATCATTTTCATCAAGATTCATGGGACTTTGAATTAGAACATTCATTTGGTCAACAAATCCTTCTAGTTTAGTTTTTGTTCATGCTCAATATTTACCTCTCACATGTTTATTAGTAGGTTTTATTACAATTTGCATTTTGCTTTTGATCTTGGCTAGCTTCTTCACAATCTTTACCTTTCACCTTTTAATTAACAGGTTTTCTTGGGATTTGCATTTTTCTTTTGATCATGGTTGGCTTGTCCATAATTTTGGTCTTTTCAATTTGGTTGTCTATGTTATTTAAATGTGTCTTGCTTAGCTGGCTCATATATTGTTGTGTCTTACTATCATGTGGGTTTTTTATTTTGATTTTTTATATATGAGTTTTATGCAATGTTCATTGTGGTTCACAAACATCATCTTTTCCTTTTCAAAATCCTTTTTTTTTTCTCTTTAAGGGTTTGCTTTTAAGCCCTCACATATCAAATAATACACTTTCTAATATTATCCCTTATTCTTATTGAGCGCACTTTTAAGCTCTCGCTTTTAGCAATTTTAGATGAATTAACTATTTTTGATGTGATAAAGACATTATCTTATTCATTTTTCTTTTTTACAAAGCTTATAATTTTAAGTTTCTAACGAGATTTTTTATCATAAGCATTGTAAAAATGAAAGAATTATTTTGTCATCAACCTATTATTTTTTTCGCAGAATGTTTTCGATATATTTACATCGTTTTCAACATTTTTAATGTCATCTTAAAAAATTTCAATTTTTTGAAGGATTTTCAACATGTTTAACTTTTAAAGTGCTCATTTCAAAATCATTAATTAATTTTACTCATTCTACGATGATGTTACTTTATTTTTAAAATACACAAACATAGACATACATATACATATACATATACATATACATATACATGCATACATGTATCATAGATATAAGAAAAAATGTTTGCTCCCACCTCCATTTCCCCGGCATCATTACACACCTTTAAAACCTCCACGCAACCATTAATAGAATAGGAGTCAGTCTTCCTTATTGTTTGAAAAAACCCATAGTTTCC
The DNA here is from genome assembly GCA_029204005.1 of Salix udensis. NCBI lineage: Eukaryota > Viridiplantae > Streptophyta > Magnoliopsida > Malpighiales > Salicaceae > Salix > Salix udensis. Next base: position 7,711,036 of record CM055030.1, on the reverse strand, counting down.
TCCCTTGCATGCAAAAGATTTATAGCCCCCATCTTCTTTCACAAGTTAGAGCCCTTCATACTTTTACTAACTAACTCTCATTAATGTCATTATTAATCTTGCAAGGTCATTATATTCTCTTATTGCTCTAAAATTTTAACTCAATATGTAAATATTGCAAGAGACTTCTCGAAACATTTCATCTCAATCTAACGGTTAGATTAAGAGATATGATTGATATTGTAAAATTATTTATTATTTTAAAAAAAACACTATTTGGCCGAAACGAAACTGGTAGAACAAAACTAAAACGTTCCAACCGAAATTTGTTCATAATTTCTAAAACGAACGGAAATTTTAAGTGAGATAAAAACTATATTGTTCTATCTCAATTTTTTAACTAGTATGAAATGTTTCGAACATTTTAGTCAAAACAAAACAAAATTAACAACATTGGTAAAAAAAAAAACCTTTACTTTGTACTCTCATTCAGATGAAAACACATACACAATCAATGGGTATTTGGCTCTGCGGTGGCTTTTGCAGTTGAGGCTCACCGCAAAGCCAAATCGTTTGGTGAAATTTTCATACCATAGTTTTGTACTGTGGGTCCTACCAAAAATAGCAGTTGAGTCGCAGTTTTTTAAAGCATCTTTTTTATGCTTTTCGCCCGAACACAGACCAAGTAAACACATAGTCAAATACGATGATCATGTTCTGTGGCGAAGAATAATTTTGCAAAAACAAATTTGACATAACAGAGAGGAAAAAGACAATGGCACAACGTCAAAAATTTAACCACCAACCACCCTTGGCGCCAGCAGCTCCCTCTCTCTCTCTCTCTATTGCAACTTTCTCTCTAAAAAAACCATGGATGCATCTCTCTCTCCTCTGCAGTCACCGACGAGCACCACCAGCTGCTCCTTTGGAACTGACAACCTCTCCTCTTCATCGGCAGCACCTGCACCGTCCAGTCTTCTCCCACATCTCCAGCGTCAAGCAACAACAACCTTCCAACGCCGTCTCCGGCCACCATTTACGATGCCATCACCACAAGAAAAAACACATCAGCCTCCTCTACCCGACGACATTGACAGGTGAGCCTTTTTTCACCATAGGCCATCCACCAAGTTAGTGTTCACGTGTTATGTAAACAGTGTCAGAGTGAATTTTAATTCACTCAAGTTAGTGTTCGTGTCTGCGTGACTATTTTTATTTTGTTTAAACTCTTGGGCTGGACCTACTCTCGGCCCAGCCCATTAAGTGGGTCAGGCCTAGCCCATTTATATATATATATATATATATAATAAAATGTGTGGATAGCAATCTGATGAAAGGGAAATGTGTGTAACTTCGTTTCACTCTACAATTTTGTTGCTTTTTGATTAATTATGGATTAGAAAGTTGATAAGATCAGCGGAGTCCTTAATGAAATTCAGAAACTTACAACTAGATTTGGCCTTGGAATTATATCTCTACAACATGTAAATAGAGATCCTGAAAATCAATATGAATAGCAGATGTTGCTCCCAATGATATTTTACTAGATGATGTTCCTCCATCAAATAACAAGGGATCATAGAGGTCTTTATGTATGGATTTAGTTCGTGATGGATTTGCAAGTAATTTGATGGGTGAATAAAAACAAGTGTCTAATTTACTTGAATTATTAATTATATTTTATTATTATGATTGTTAAATCTACAATATTTAAACTACTGTGAGCCACCAGCATCTCCCCTTCCTCGTATCGACTTCAACACCAGGTATGTAGTTGCAGCAATTACCACTACATGTAGAACCTGCTTTTCAAAACACACGAAACTGTTTTTCATTCAACCTCAAACTCAACCACAGTTTTAACTAAACAATTCAATTTCATTTATGAACCGCGGCTAGAAGTGCTTTTCATGAAACTGTTTTTTTTTAAACCTCAACCACAAGAATAACCGCAATACCAAACAAACCCTCACTCTACTAACGAGGCCACCGCACCTCATTGCCTTCTCTCTCTCATACAACAACCTCTCTCTTAATTTCCAAAACAAAATGAAGTCATCAATCTCATTTTTGCCCAAAACCGATATAAACAAAATTGAAGTCTCCACCCATTTCCTCTTCACTATCCAAGGTTAACACCACTATAAACCCCATCACCTCTGGCCATCCACACAGCCGCTAGCTCAACCAGCATTAGTGCTGCAATGGCAGCAAACCCGCCCCACCACCCTTCCTCACGGTGCTAGCAAGGGAGCAACGGTGAAAAAAATGCAAGCTCTAGCTAGCCACCAAATACAAAACCCTACGATAGCCATGGTGATTTAACTGCTAGCTGCCTTTCCATCTTATTTGACTATACTATATAGCAATCAAAACCTAAACCACTAGCATACAATAACCAACAATATAATTAAGTACTTTAAAGTAAAGAGATAAGAGAGAGAGATTGCTAACTCGGTTTTTAACGTGGTTCGGCAAACCTACATCCACAGCTCAAGTACCAACCCGTACTTGAGTATTGTATTCTCTTACTAATCCAAGTAACAAGATTACAATTCCCGCTTGATGAATCCACACCAAGACTTTTACACCACTTGAAGATATGCCCTCTTCAAGATTTTCCTTTTTCCCACTTGAAGATGTACCCTCTTCAAGATTTTTCCTTGGTGATGTTCCCTCACCAATATCAAGAGTTTTATACTCAACTCTCAAGAGTTTTACAAGGGTTGTTTTTGTAACACAACAATACACTCTCAAAAGTGTGGATATTACAAATTAAGATCTATGATCTCTTTATCTCACTTAATAGCACTTAGAATATTTGAAGGTGTTTAAGTGTAGTGAGAATGAGATTTAATACTCTTTGTGTTAGGATATGAAGATTTAAACACAAATTTGAGTATTAATGAGGATTGATGATATGAAGGTTGTTATGCACTACTAATTGCCTCAATATCAGATATAAAAAATGTCTAACCTTAATTTTGCAATTAAGAGGCCTATTTATAAGTTTCAAAGAGAAACTAGCCGTTTTAGTGCAACTGTCATCTCAAACGGTCGACCGGTTCACAACGGATAAATCAAGTGGTCGACCGGTTCATTTAAAAGCCAGAAAATCAATCTTTTTGACCAAGCGGTCGACCGGTTCATTTCGAAAGGCAATTTGTCTTCCAAGCGGTCGACCGGTTCACTTGGTAACCCAAGCGGTCGACCGGTTCATGCAGAAACCCTATTTTGACAAATTATCTTTTCTGAATTTCTTGAACCGATTGATTATGACTTAAACCTATAATCATCAAACCCTTTTAATGCATGCAATGTGAAGTGTGTGAGTTCATTTTAATTTGTGCTATCAAGTTAGAAATTGAGATTTACATAAAGCACTAAAATGAAAACTTATTCTAAGTCTTCACTTGCTTGCATCTTGGACTTCCTGGAATGATTTCTTCGTGTAATCCATTATGCTTGTTGATGTATTCTTTGTATAATACCTGTTTATAACTTAATCTCATCCAAGCATATTATTAGTCCATTTTCTTTTTATTGTTATCATCAAAATATATAAAGCATACAAGTATGACATTATATGTAAACACAACCATGAGCAAGCTACACCAGTAGAGTAGAGCAACGCCATCTCCTCCCTCAGCAGTGGCGTTTTTCACAGTATGCCGCCATCACAACCAGTCTCTTCTTCTTCCTTTTCACCGGAAGTTATCTCCCTTTCATGACCATTATCGTTGCTTTTCCTTCCTTCCTCTACTGTGAGCCACCAGCATCTCCCCTTCCTCGTATCGACTTCAACACCAGGTATGTAGTTGCAGCAATTACCACTACATGTAGAACCTGAATTTGTTTTGCACGCATAGTAAATTAATTAATATTTCATATCGGTTTTTATTAATAAAAACAACTAAATTGGCAAACAGATTAAAAAAAATAGACTAGACCAGTTTAAACTCAATGGTTTCAGTTTGGTTTTTAACAAAAAAAAAGTTTTGGTTTGTTTAGGCTTTTTTTACTTTAACCAAGTTTTTCCTTCTCTCATTTAACTAAAACCAAGCCTAGCAAACCAATTATTTTGAATTGAATGGGAAGAATAAAAAAAATATAACATAATTTTTTAATTTGAACCGGTTCGGTTCGGTTTAGTTTTGGTTTACTAGTTTTTTACTTCAAAAACCAGACCGGACCTAAACTTTTTTTTAAAAAATCAAATCTATTTTTTTTCTCGGTTTGATTTTTCTAGGTTAATTTTTTTTATTTTCTCATTTTAATCAGTTTTTTAATCATCCCCCCAAAAAAAAAGAAAAGAAAAAAAGGACAAGACTGTTGTGTAGTGAATACTAAATACAAGTCCTTAATGGTTCCTTTGTTGACATGTAATGTAGTTTAGTTTCAATCCCAATTAATTTATTTTTGCTTGATAGGTATGTCCAATAACCTTTTAATTTCGTATAAAAATATATTTTATTCTTCAAATAAAAATAAAAATAATTTACAATAAGCTTATTATGCAAATTTTTCAATTAAAAAAATAAATTTAATTTGACTCTACTTTATTCACATAATTGAGTGCATAGTGTTGTGCATAATTTTCATATTTGCCTCATATCTTTAGCACTTTGATTATGTTATTTATCACTTGTTGCCAATCATCAACTAGTTATTCCTATGAAGCATGTAAAAATAGAAGATAAATCAATAAAATGATAAACAATTGATAAACAATTTATGAATTAAAAAAAATGATATAATACCCTTTTATTCACTTTTGTATTTTTATTGATCATTGACTCTGTATCTTTCATAATTCATTCATCCTGAAATAAAATGTCAAACTTTATTTTTAAATTTTTTAAAGGCTTTATCCTAATTTTCAAATAAACCCTAAACCCTAATTTCAAATAATCAAGGCAAACATATAGCATGAAAAGTGGCATAAATAGGGTGATTCACAAACAATTACCAAAAGAAAATGATAATAAATTTCGTAAAAAAAAAATGTTTGTGTTTAAATAACATAGATAATTTCCTTCATTAGTGCTTCACAAATAACTTGTCTAATTCCTATTGTTTCGAAAATCGGTTGAAATCATGAGAAATTGAGCGCCCCCGGATGCATTTACCGTATTATCGACATTTGTTTTTTCAAATTAAGTTCAGAAATCATTCTATTTAGCTTTTCTTTTTTCTATTGTTTTAGAAAATATATGATTTCAAAACTTTTCCCATCACTGTTAGTGGCCTGCGAAAATATAACATTAAGTGAACATATATATATACTACTAGCCAATTGCCCGCGCGTTGCCGCGGGTATTTTTTTGTATATAATTTACCATAATTAAATCTACAATGATAAATTTATATGATATAAGAAAAAAAAGTTATAGATTAGGAGATAAAATGTTTAAATTTTTTAGTTGAGTTTGTCACGTAAGCATAGATTACATCTTTTCGAATATAGATATTGCGTCATAAACGATTACAAAAGAGCGCGTATTAACATTAGAAAAAAGAGTAAAATATTTGAATAAGAGAAAAAAAACAACTGAAATCATTATTGGGCAGATTATAAAATTATAAAAATAAATCAATAGAAAGTGAAAAAAAAACAAAGGGAAAAGGAAGCAATATAAATTTAAAATATTATAACAATAACAATATTGGAGTCTTAACATCTAAAATTATTATTGGCGCTAGAATAAAAACAACAAAAATTATTAAATTATACCGAGGGGAAAAAATAAAAAGCATGAACAAAACAGCAAGCAAGAAAAACCAATTAAAAAATTATTATTATTATTATTATTATTATTATGAAAGAATAAATAATCATCGCTATTACTGGAAAGAAAAAATCAAATTATCGGGAGGGCAAACAAATAACAAAAGAGTAAGAATGAAAAATAATTAAATCATGATTATTATTATTATTATTATTATTATTATTATTATTAGTAATTAATAATTAATAATTCATGAAACTATTATTTTTATTATTATTATTATAATTATTCTAGAAAGACAAAATTAATATAAAAAAATAGAAGCTAATATCACATAAGAAATAAACATTATAAAAAGAAATGACTTAATAAAAAACAATTAAAAGAATAAGGACCAAAACAAAAAATAATATATATAAAATTAATTCCACTTGAAGGATTAAATTAAAAACAAAAACCGAATTGGAGGACCAAAAAATAAATAATAGCAATTGCTATCATTTGAGAAAAAATCGAAGAAGAGGGATCGAAATCAAACTTTGTATATATTACCAATATCAATTGGAGGACCAAATTAAAGAAATCCAAACATCCGTACTCGAAAAAATTGAAGGAATTAAAAAATAAATGCAAAAATCAAAAGTATAAGGATCGAAATAAAAACTTCTTATATAATCGCTTTTAATTAAAGGGCACAATTGAAAATCATAAAACTTTAATTTCCATAAATCGACTCATAAAGACGAAATAAAAACTTCAGTGGACCAAAATCAATTTCTCACAACTATCGTGGACCGGATCATACTTTGCCGCGGGAGGAGAGAGAAAAGCGACCGCCGGTGAAAAACCGTCCGCCGACGCTCACTGCGCATACATGACGGGAACGCGCCGCGACGGGACGATAGAGGACCTTCGAGCGCATCTTTCACGCACGGCGGACGTTCATTTCGACGCCGTGAAGACGCCCTGCACGCGCGCCTAAAGGGCGCGTTTCGCTCGAACGACGCTGCCGCGGCCGAGCGACGCGCCACCGCCCGGCTAATGACATATAGAACCCCTCGTCCCCGCTGGTATTTACGAAAAATACCGGGGGAAAAAGACGACGCGAGCCCCGTTCATCGTGCGATTTTTTGTCTTTTTTCGGGGGCTTTATCCGTCAGCTGCACCGTGCACAAAAAATGTGAAAAACCGACGGAGCCCCCAGTGTCCCTGTGCGCTGTTTTGTCGTTTCTGGGGGCCGAGGCGTCAATTCATCTGTGCACATTGCGGCTATTAAAAAAAAAGCCAAAACCCGAAAATACCCCCATAAAATATACACAAACTGCCGGAGCACCGTGGGTTAATCTCGCCTGTGCACTGCCATTAATCCACAGTGGATTGTGAGACAGTGCACAGTACACAATCCACGCTATTTAGAGAGTAGTTAATATATATATAATTCCCAC